>JAQJVK010000001.1:99384718-99610211 GCA_035578135.1 Flexamia atlantica
AAAAGATTTTTTTTTAATTAAAAGAAAAAAATTAAAATTAAAGATAATTATTAATTAAAAGACCAATTTAAAAAGTACATGAAGACATTCTTTACAAATCATTGTATTTATGATACAAATGGATTTTTTAAGCTATAATTTTAATCATGTTATAATATATATAATGAAAATTTTGTAAAACATTGTAATGCACCAAATGGTGCCAAATAAAATATACAATAACCAATACAGTCAATAGATATTCATATTCATGACTAAACTTATTATTTCATAATTTATCAATGAAATAGTATCTATATTTTATAACAACAATAATCAACAATAATTTATTTTCATCATAAAATTAGTTTTATTGTAAAACTTCTATGAAGAAAATAATAGTTGGTTTAAGAAATAGAGTAGATAGAAGAAGGGAGGAAAGAGAAGGGGGGGAGAGAGAGCTAGAAAAAACAGCTTTCTCAGTCTCCTTATCAGTGGGAAGGGGGGAAGTGGGGGGGGGGGGGGTTTGTTTACTCATCAATTAGCCTGTCCTGCGTGCGTGCGATCGTCTTTTCCCTACTACGAAATGCGAAAATCCAAACCATTACTTGTCCTACAACCACATATGATGGCTCATACTTTTTGTCTAATTTTTTAAATATATTGTGACAAAAAAGAAACTTATACTTTGTGGTTCTCCAAGGTCAACTAAATATAGCAGAAACTTTCCGAATTCCATCTAATTGGAGATATTATTTCATTTCACATGTCAACGTCCTTTCCTTATCACTTCAGAGATAATTTTTTGTGTATGTTTTTCGTGGGAAGGACACGCTCTTCCGGTTTAACGTGTCCAAAAATAGATCGCAATAATTATCTTCTCGATAAGACCTCTCGTATCATAAGCTCTGCTAGAAATTCTAGCTTATTCAAAACTATTTAGTGTTGGTACCTACGACTATTTCATCGCGTCGGTTCCCTGGTCCTTTAGGTTGCTAAACGAGGATACAATATTAAGCAGTAAGCGTACGATAATTTTGAGCCGGCAAGGAGACGGCTCGTTGTCTTGAGTTGAGACGTATAGAAAAGATTGCTTCTGAGTTTGACATCGCGATTACGACCATCTTTGTTCGTCACATTATAATATTGCGTGGACGCTGTAAGTCAAAAGCTTTGTGCGAATTAATTATTGTTGACAATTTTTAAAGTTTCGGGTTTCTTTCGGGAAGTATGTCGGGTCCGATTTCTTTCGGGTAGTAGGTACCCGCCCGACCCGACGTGTAATAAAAACCCGCCCGAATAAAACCCGAGACGTGTCGAACCCGCCCGACCACTCGGGTTCACGTAATTACCCGAAGCTACCCGAATTTTCGGGTACCCGCAGACCTCTAGTAACTCGAACATTCCACGTGAGCTAAAAGTAAACGAGATCAATAACTATTTTATCAACATAATGTGATGCTGTGGAGCTGCGATTAATGAAAATGTCTGAGAATATTTTGCAACAGACTGCCGAGATGGGCTAAAATTCCTCCCCTTTAGTGAAAGGGATTTCATGGCTGCTATGAATGAGATTGAATTGAGAGCAGAGGAAAATGATAATATATCGATAGTAATGTTGAAAGAAATTTTCCCATATGCAATTAAAGCAAACACCTATCTTGTGAATATGTCCCTGTTAAATGGAATGTTCCCAAATCATGGAAAATGAGTACTGTCCGCCATGGCCAAAAATTCCAACGTAGAGTATTTATTTAGTGATATGATTGATGCTAAAGATAAAGGGAGATATAGCTAACTTGTTATGCTTGATTACTCCAAAGCCTTCGATTCCATGAACCATGAATGTTTTTTGGCCAAGATTAGCTACTATGGATTTGATAAAGTTATTGTCTTGGGCCTTTACAGTTAAATTTATAACAACTTATCTTCCCAGTTGTGTGCATAACTGACTCATAGCTACACTTGACCTATGAGCCATGATGAGAACAGCCATTGGCCTTATCAATTAATTATGACATCGAGAACCAGGGCTGTACCCAGCTTTGGCGGGCCCCGGTGAAGATATGAAGCCGGGCCCCTCATGTCCTGGTACTGCACCCGTTCCACTCAAAACCGTAGCTGATTTCCGGTTCGTCAAAAGTGGTGACCTTTTTTTTCCCCTCCCACGTGTTGATTTTGGTCCCTTCGTTGCCGTTGCGGGCCCTTTTTACCTGTTCCCGGGCCTTGTCGGGGGCTTTCCTCTATTTCGGAGGGGGATTCTGGCCCCCCGGGCCCCCCTTATACCCAGCCCGGGCCCCCCCTTGACCCCGGGCCCCGGTAAAATCGTACCGGCTATACCGGTCGAGAACCTTAGAGTGTATCAAAAGTTAAATGATTTAGTCATGATAACAACAACACAATTTATTAATTGTTACAAGAAGTCTCATTCACAACTAAATAAATACATTAAGCCAAATGATCCACAATTGAATTCCTCAAATCGAACCCAAACTCCAATCTACTCAGTATCAATCAACTGAAAAACACATATAAAAAAATTACTCACTCCTATAACAAAAACTCACATCTCAAAAAGTACTAATAATCAAAAACCAATGTTTTTGTCCCACACAAAAAACAAACAACAACATATGTTAATTATAAAATGTGTCACCAAGTTTAAAAGCAGAAGAATAGAAATACTAATAATTTAAATTTGTCAATGACACAAAATATATTAATTCTGACACCTCCCCTTGTCATGACAAATTTAATCGAAGATACTTGTATGGTTGATAAGTTACTCGACTAAACCTAGCAAGTTTCTAAATTTCGATTTCACTTCTCCCGATAATGGCTTCGTGAAAACATCCGCGACATTACAGTTTGAAGGTACATACTCAAATTTGATTAGTCCTTTTGCCACAATGTCCTTCAAAAATAAATAACGCACGTCCATATGTTTTGTTTTCTCAGATACAACATAAGTTGAACTAACACATATTGCACCTTGATTGTTACAAAATATCTTTACTGGCTCTCTGACAAGTCTTGTTTTATATACATTTTCATTGGTGCCAATAACATCTAAGGATTTCTCCGCTTCAGTTTGTGAGTACTATGGATGAACTATCTAGCTGTATGAAAAAATCTGATGAATCAATACTGGAATATTTAAACAGAGTAGAGCAGTTAGTGGAAAAATTGAGAAATCATGGTTCCAATATCAACGATCAAGATTTAGCAGCTTACATGCTTAGGGGTTTAAAGCAAAAAAATTACTCACTCCTATAACAAAAACTCACATCTCAGAAAGTATTAATAATCAAAAACCAATGTTTTTGTCCCACACAAAAAACAAACAACAACATATGTTAATTATCAAATGTGTCACCAAGTTTAAAAGCAGAAGAATAGAAATACTAATAATTTAAATTTGTCAATGACACAAAATATATTAATTCTGACAGAGTGGATGAAAGCTAATGGGCCGAAACTTAATGCGGACAAATGTGCAGTGCTGCATGTAGTGCAATTTGACCCAAAATGGAGCTTAGATTGTGCCCAATGGTGAGAGTGTGGCATTGTTTGACAATGTGAAAATGCTTAGTGTGATGCTTGATAGCAGCCACACCTTTTCAAAGCATCAGAAGGCTATAAGAAGGCTGAGGGGACTGTCAAGTTTTAGAAGTTTGCTGCCAGAAACTGCAAAACTGCACCTCATGCCGTCACAATCCTATCAGGGTTGAATTACTGCCTCCTTGCCTATGGAAATAGCATTTGTGGAGAATATATGTTCCAAATTAAAAAGTGCAGAATTTGGTAATTTGAATCATCTTTGAGCTTAATCAATCTGAACATGTCTCGCCATACAGAGATGTTGCCGAGATGATGCTAGCAGAGTTTATCTGCAGAATGATGACGTGCTGCTTGGCGAATAATGCTCTTGCCCAACAGGAGCCCCAGTATATTTTCTGAGGAGCTCTCCTTGGAAGGAGGTCTCAGCTGTAGGGGTTCTTGCAATGGAAATGCTATCATTTTCTCAAGTTCAGGCTTTAGGCCGGTGGGAAAAGTTCTTCCTACTTCGGCCTAAAACTAGAAAGCAGTGACCAACAATTAGTTTCAACGGAGGTCCTTTTTTAACCTCCATGATTCTGTTGCAGGCAGTAGCTTAGAGTATTCCATGGAGAGAGGGTTTGCAACATGGTATATCCATGAGTTAGAAGCTGGAAATAACAGAGAGAGAATCAGAAGGGTTTGGCCTACAGGTGACATGAGTTCACATTTAACATGAGGTTTAACCCCTTATCTGCTGTGGACGAGTTAGCTCGTGGTAGTATTCTGTAACCCGCGACTGCTGTACACGAGCTAACTCGTCCTACACCCATGTTTCGGTATCTGCTGCGCCCGAGTATACTCGGATTTGACGATCCCAGCTGCTTTATGTTGGTACAACTTTTCTGCTAGGTTTTTTCCATTCTACGACTGTACAGTTGACCCTGACGAGTAGCAGACCGTTTGGTGACCGTTTTGGTCCATGCAACGAGTTCTGCAGTATCATGTTCGTCGTGTTGAAACAAAAACCCCACAAATTGGTGTTGATCGTGAAATTAAACCCTGCACCACTGATCACGTCGGCGCCGCGGCACACCAACTTACTCTGCAGTTAAGGGGTTAACATGAGGTCTTTCACATGAGGTCTTAACATGAGGTCTTTATGTATAATTTTCAGAACTTAAATTGAGGAATTGAATAAACCATTTAAGTACAACGCAGCAAATTTGTTCTTCTACTACAGAGGTCATAGAACAAGAAGATGGAAATTTGATAAGGAAAAAATGGATTTAACATATTTTAGTAGATCATTAAATATTTTAGTTGAATAAGAAACACCTTATTAATACTAATAATACATTTTTGAAAACGAAATAAAACTATTTATTAAGAAAACCAACCAAAACCTTATATGGATGTATATTAGATTTGATATTTGTAAAAGAACAAATAAAATCATGAATTGTTCAGCACTGAAATCAATATTGTGCTTTGAAGTTTTATGTGTGGGTAAACACACATATATTAAATATTCCACTCAACATATTTAGGAGCTAGAGTTTTCAAAACATCAAACCATGCAGTTTTTGCTGTTTTTTTATCAGAAATAATTTTACAAGAACTAAAAAAATATACAAACAGAAGAAACAGAGTAGAAAATAAGAAACTAAAGAAGCAGATAGACTTTACATTCAGTTGATGACATTTTACTTCAATTAAGTAGGTATTATCCACTTAGTGATAGTATATTCATACAATTAAACTACCATGATCAAATCTTTAAACAACTGAAGCGTTTATCTCTTATCTCTAAAAAAGTGTCAACAATTGGTTTATATCATATTTTTGAAGACTTTGAATTTATTTTTGAATTTTACTTTTGACCTAAACCAAACCCTCATCAGTTTGTAAATGTTTTAATAGAATTTTTTTAACTGCTTGTATAAAGAAGAGAGGTAAAGAATTAAATATTTCACACCCATCTATATTCCATACCCCAGTGCAGTTTTGTTTTGGTTTAAAATGCAAGGTTTTTTTAACCAAAACAAAACTGCACTGGGGTATGGAATATGGATGGGTGTGAAAAATTTAATTCTTTACCCTTCTTCTCCCCCCCCCCCCCCCTTATATATTACGTCCCCTTTGGCGTTAAAGCCAAAAACTTTTAAGAACAAAATAAAAGAGCTGGACAAACCCACAATGGTGTATTTACGTTTTTATAGTCTGTTCTTTTTGTGCATATGGTTTCATTACTAGCTTATGACAAAAGTTATTCTGAAAAACAGTTCTGTCCTAAAAAATGCTTAAATAATGAAGGAGTTCTCAAATAATATTAAATAAGTTTAACTATGTTAAAATACTTAAGAAATTAAAACATTTTTGGTTTAAAATTTTGGCTTAATTAATTGTAAAGTTAAGAAAAATTATTAATGGGAACATCCCTTCAAAAAACCTTTTTAGTGGACCACTCCCCTGTATTTTTAGCTTTCTATAATAAAATGTTACATGTGTTAACTAGGAGTTGAAAAAAATGACTGCTCAAAAAGTTTATAAACATGTCCACATTACATGTTTGCCTTTAATTTTTCCCATTTTATCAACATACCTGCAAAAAATGTTGATTTAAGCTGTTTAATATTTATTAGTTTGCTTAACCATTTTAGATTTTGAGACCACAAAATATTATCCATAACTTACTTTAGTATTGTTAAAATTAAAACAATAAAAACTTGTAAACATAGAAACCAATGTAAAAAATACAATTTTCTAACATTTAAAATTTACTTGACGAAACCATAACAACCGACTTATTCTAGCACAAATTCAACTATTCAAGAGCTCAGAATTGAACGATGAACTTGTAGATTGGCTTAAAATCCTAATATAATAATATTTTGTAATAGCTATAATATTAATATTTTAGATTAATATTATAGCTACAACAAATTTTATAAATACAGAATGTTCAGATTATTAGTTTATGTATGGTGAAGAATCCATGGCGGAGTCCTGGTAGGTAAGTAACCATTGAATTGTAGCTGCATTCTTAATTGTTATTGTTTCTTAGTTAATAACTCAACAATTGATGAACAGAGTAAAAATTACTAAAAATTGTCCATTTCAAAAATAATGGCAATAAATCTAAAACTAATATCAATTAGAAAAAATGGCAGTTGATTTTTTCCTAAAGTGGGTAAAAAACTTGTGAATAAAGAAATTAGACTTTCATAACCTTTTATAATCTGCAAATTTGTGAACAGATTCTTATCTGTTAACACTCATGTGCTTAGTGGTAATATATAAGCTTGAGTTTACAAAATCTGAAAACATTTCAAAGCAATGAAGTATAAAAAAAAGACCGAAAGGGTTATGGAGTGGAAGGATCTCTCATACGGCCTCTCCTCAGAATTGACAGCTGCTGGTCCCTCAGGTCTAAACTAGGACCCAGAGCTGCGAAAATGTGCAGCCGGCTCCCCAGCATCTGGCGTACCCTCGCCGATTGGAGAGGCCCTTGCCTGCTGCACCACCAAGGCTAGCGTCTCCTTCAGAGTCCGGGAATCCGTGCCAGGCGGCAGCCCCAGGATCTCCTTGACACTCTCCCAACTCCTTCCCCACTTCAGTAAACCAACTGCTCCTTCATCTGACGGAGGCTGAACAAAAACCTTTGGCAAGCGCAGTGGGTTACTAAAAAACACCCAAACTTGCTGTCACAGCTGATGGGAATGCTGAGGACCTATTCCTAACCGAACTCAAAGTCCACTCATACACAATCGCCACTGCTTCCTCCAGAATGTGGAAAATTTATAACTCAGATCAGCAGGATTCCCCGTCATGTCCGATCCATACACACTCATTGTCGTGGTCAGCTCTGCCTTCGAGAGGTCTTAGCTGACCTGCTGGATGACCTCAGGGCTGGTTCCCCAAAGTCAATTTTGCTGCTGTGGTATAAGCTACAGACGTTACCTACCATACTCTTAGCACAACTGACAATATGGAGGTGAAGTAACCGGCAACAAAATGTCAGATGTCGTCATGATCAGTAAGAGGTCAGCCCCAGAATTTGTCGTCACCACTGGCGTTGTAAGGGGTGTGCTCCCATTTCTCCAAGTTGTAGTCGTGGTAAGAACCATTTTCTCTCAACCAGTCCAAAATCAAAAAATTCAAAAGCAAAACAAAAACTCCAAGTATTAGGCCACAAGTCGTAAAAAATAAGCCACAAGTCACAAAAAAACTAAGTCCCCAAAAAGGATCAAAGAGTAATTAATAGGGGTGGGCGAGTACTCGACAGTCGAGTAATTACTCGAGTAGTTGCTACTACTCGAGGTCGAGTCAAGTAGTTCCAACTACTTGACTCAAACAAATCGAGTAGTTAGTTACTCCCGCCGTTTACGCGGCGGCCGAATTTACGTGCAATTTACATTTGAGCGATCAAATTTTACAGCAGATCGCGAGTTACGCAAAGCTACATCTGCCGTTTATCCGCAATCGGCAGATTGTTTATCGCGGCCGCTCGCTAATTTCACAATAAGGAGTATTTTCTGTTTATTTGTGGATGGCAAATACGCGCGACTGACTTACGGCCGATCGCTAGTTTCGCAAAGTTGCATTTCGTTTATTTACGATCGGCAAATACATGCGATTGTTTTTCGCGGCTGACTGCGACTTTTCAAGGCTACATTTGCCGATTTTTGGCGATCGGCTAATACGCGCGATCGTATTTCGCGGCAGATCGCGAGTTTTGAAAAGCTACATCCGCGTTTAGCCGCGACCGATAGAAATGCGCTATCGATTTTCGCAGCCGTCCATGAGTTTTTCATAACAGTAACCTCGAAAATATTAACTCATAGAAGAATGGACAGTTTTGACAGTTATCTAGATATACCAGTTTCTGAGAGATGTCTCTGAATTAGGAAATTGAAAACTTACAGCAGCTATATTTAGCTCTAACCTACTTCAAATTTATAATTATATTTTATCTTTGAAATGATACTCAGCCTTCATTTCTGTCTCATTTGATTTGTAAAAATGAGAAGAAAATTGTGGACTTCATTGGTAAAGTGGACTTCATAAAACAATTATTTAAGGTTTTATAATTTTTGTATTGGGGAATATCTTATTCTTATCTGGTCGCAGCTGTGTCACTCATGCTCAAGTGATAGGATGTCAAAAACAATAGTTCAGCAGTCAGGCAAGGGGCGGGGTTGGGTTTAGAGAAGTAAACAAATAACTGGGCATAGCTCTCCTCCCTTATGTTTTTAGTTCTTTCTTCCACAATTTCTCTATGGTTTTTATTAGGGCCAACAATTATTTTTAGGTAAATGGTAAAATATAAAACTGTTTTTGATTGTTTAAATAGTAGGCTATTAATTAAATCTTATTACTGCTTAAATTTTACAACTATGCATATTCTACATAAATTTATTTTGTGATCTTGTTACATTAACTGATTTGTTATTTTGAGTGATTTTTTAGCATAGTCAACTTATTCATTTAAAAGTAGGGTTTATGCAATTTAGGGATATTACAATATCAGAGTTTTATTTTTCCAAGAAATATATAAAACATAAGCTTAAATAAAGTAGACCAATTTTATAAGTAAAACTAGCTGTTGTTAACCCGCTTCGCTGGGTTGAAAAATCTTATGAAGGCCTAAATAGTAGCCCAAAAGATGTAATTTGGAAGCAAGAATTATAACGTCTAATGTAATCTAAAATTAAATATATTATGATGTTTCTCCATACATATTATTTATTTGGTAAAGCTGGCGGTGGCATATTTGGTGGTAGCAGTCTTATTTTCCCTTTCAAACAGCACATAATATGCGTTTTCTTTTTGAATTAATCTTTGTGCTATGCAATAACTACACATTTTGACGATCTTGCAAATTACTACATTCGGGTGTTCAATACAATCTACATTTTATTGGACTAATGTGTACTTTAAACATTTCGATATCACAGAAATGTTACCAGACATACATTTTTGTTTGGATACTTTAAAGCCAAAATCATAGTTCCTTGTCCTTTTGTAAACAGCTTTTAAACTGTTTAATTTAATTCAGCTTCTTCTGTTTAATCCCTTTTTCGATGGTTCTCCGTTATATCTCTGTTCTGATTATTTCTTTCATCACGTAGTGCGTCTACCTCCCTTTCTGTTCCAAATCTGCTACGACAGTGTTTCTTGATGTCGCTGTGAATTTTCCCGTGATACCTTTAGATGTGTTTCTTTCTCTTCGTTGTTTCATTTTTTCTTGCAATCATTCATTTACTTGATAATTTAAGGAATTGCAATAATTTTCTTCTACATTTTGACATTTTTTCGTCTTATTTACTATCTTTGAATGTAAAAACAAAAAATATGTAACTCTACATTTTAGTACACTTCATGTTTTTTTAATAACATAACCTAAGAGTAAAAATTTAATAAATAATAGAGAACGTAAATAAAAACAGATTTGCTAAATAAGACTGTATTCACCTGTTGTACAAAAACAATTGTAGGTGCTGCATTCTGTTGGCAACCACTTTAACCACAGTTACCTTTTCAAATTAAACCATGTGTTTTGATATAAACAAATAAAACCTCAAGAACTCACAAAATCCTTGACATGGGTCCCTTTCGGACGATCCTGTGCCTACACCCTACAACTCAGCCTTTTTGGTTTGTAAATATAAATAAATAAATAAATATCTTTAATTATAAGTACAGGTAGGTGACTCTTATATTTTCTTCTTAATTCTAATTAATTATTATTGTTCAAGATGGCGTCATTATAATTAGTGTGATACTAGCCTATTTAATATTTAAATTTGAAATAAAAGAATGGTAATCTGTTACAAAACTATTATTTATTCAACAATAACAATAAATATGAATATCAAAATTGAACTCTAGGGGGACGTACAAGGATTATTACAGTGGATGGGGTTAGATAAAATTACTTATGCTAATTGGATTAATATGGTACAATTTAAGGGCATTAGCTCAGTTCTTGAGAAGCATGATCTCTTCACATAGGGTTCTGGGAATCGTGCGGGCATGACATTGAAAAATTAATTTGTTTGAATATCACAATCATAAATACTTTTAAATAGAATAAATAATTTTGATAATAATATAAATTGCCAATTCTGATCTCTTTTTATATTTAATTAAATCAAGTCTTTGTTTGAAAGTCTGTTCCTCTTCAACAATGGTTGGTGAAGTAAATTTTGGATTGGTCTTACCAAGAGTTTATCTCTTCACCCTGATCTTTTCTTCAGATAGATAAATTTGGCCACTTAAAGGGGAATCAACTAAGATCAGGTTTACCGCTGGCTAACCAAAAAAAAAAATCTACTAATTAAGGGGGATGAAATTTAAAATTGGAACGAGGTCCAGGTACAATGAAGTTAACACTTGGCCATCTCTCTCTGGAATAGGAGCTGGAGTCCTTTACAATGGTTCCACTTTTCACTTTAACAATGTAACACATGGTTCACTAACTTGGTCTTTGGTAAACACTTCACTGAATTATTAGAGATCAAATTTTGAAAAACATGCTATATAAAATAGATAATTTGAGATAGCGTTCCCTGACCCATAAATATAAATTATATTAAATTATGAATACAGCTGATCTAACTTAACTTATCTAAAATTTTTATGGTAGATGGTAATAAATTAATGAATGATTTTAGGAAAATAACATTATCAAATAATTTATATTAACTGAGTGATATACTAGGTTGACATATTATATACAAATAATTATTAAGCTGTGTGTTTGTTTATTTATATGGGTGTTCATTTATGAAATTTAAATGTAAATGTTTGTGAACTATTACAATATCCCCTCAGAGTTGAATTAATTTAAAGAATTGAAATTAATGAAAACTCGATAATAATAGGAACAAATATTTACAAAACTATACTAAATGATAAAATATTTATTTATAATTTAAAATGATGATTTCTTAAAACTAAATGGATTATATGACCTAATATTTACAATCATAACTTCAGGTCCTAATACTGTCCACGCGCACTTCACTTATTTCAAATTTTGTTTCACTGTTCAACATTTATTACACTATTGTTTATATTTACTGGAGTCTTTTATCCCCTCAATCCATAAATAAACAAATTAATCTACAACTTTTAATTAGTTGTCCGTGTATTGTCCAAATGTTTATATAACTGTTAATAACACTATTTACACTGTATTTATTGTTGATCTCGGTTTGGCGTTATATATTTTCTAAGAGCAGTTACATGGTAGGGTCCAAACTCTTGTTCTTCATTTAACTTTTGTACAAAATAAGTCGAATGTCCCAGGATACTTGAGATGCGGTACGGTCCTTCGTATATGGCGAATAGTTTGGCTGTTTCTCCAAATGCTGCATTTGATAGTTGATGATTTTTGACCAATACCAAATCGTTTAAATTGAATAATGTTGGTAATACACCGCGGTTAGCTCTTCTTGCTCGTGTTCCCTTCTTTTCTCGGATCCGTTGGGAGGCGAGGAATATCTTCTGTTCTAGTGGGACATCTTCTGAAAATGGGTTTTCCACATATCGTTCCCAGAACCTGAAATCTTTTCTTCCTAACTGTAGTTCATTCGGACTGAATCCTGTAGTTTCGTGAGGAATTTCGTTCAAGTATTCATTAATTTCTGTTATACACTGAGCCCATTTTCTGTGTTGTCTTGAGCAGTATGTTCTTAAGCAGCGCTTCACTTCTTTAATAGGTCTTTCGGCCATATTAAATTGGGGATGGTACACAGGGTTAAATATTGGAATAATATTGTTTTCTTCTAACTTTCTTATCCATTTGTGGCTCTTAAATTGCGTACCGTTATCACTTTGGATCCTCTGGGGTATTCCATGTTCTATAAAGTGTTGGTTAAACAATTTATTTAGTATGGTTTGTGTGGTGGCACGCTGCATTGGGTATAATTTGATAAATTTAGTGAAAATGTCCAGGACAATTAACATGAATTTCACATTTCCTCGGCCAGGCGGCAAAGGACCTATAATGTCGATAGCTAACTGTTCGTTCTTCTGATTACAACTGATACCTTGAGCGAAACCTCTTGGTGGATGAGTATCATTTTTGCACCGTTGGCACGAGTCACAGGATGCCAGGTATTGCCGGATTCTTCGATTCATGTTCTTGAAAATGAAACATTCTCTGAGTAAATCAAAACATTTCTTAGACCCGCAATGGAGGTAGTAGCAATGACACTCCCAAATAAGGCGATTTATGATGGTTTCTGGTACTACTATGAGCCATTTATTAAGGTGTTTTTGGTATAGTATTTCCTGGTGTAATTTATATGATTGTTTGATTTTTGTGTGTTCAGGTGTATCTTGGGGTATTAATAATATTTGACGAATCTCTTGAAGGCGGGGATCTTGTGACTGTAATTTCCCAATGTTTCGGAGATCTTCTTGTAGTCTAGGGTCTGGAATTCTTCTAATATAATTGATAATTAATTCTCTCTGAGATGTTTCCTGGTTCTCTTCAACTGGGTAACTTATTCTGCTCAGGGCGTCGGCTGTCGAATTATCGGCTCCTTTACAGTGATGGATCGTGAAATTGTACTCTTGAATCGCCAATGCCCACCTTGTTAATCTATTATTCAAGAGTTTACAGGTTTTTAGAAATGTTAATGCATGATGGTCAGTTATGATGTTTAATTTTGAGCCCAATATTATATACCGTGTTTTCTGTAAACAATAGATGATGGCGAGTAATTCTTTTTCAGTGGTCGTATATCTTTGCTCTGCTGGCTGCAGTGTCCGTGATAAAAACATAATTGCTGCTTTGTCTCCATTATCTCGGTATTGAAATAAATGTCCGCCTATCGAAAAATCTGATGCATCCGTTTGTAGGTAGAAGGGCTTCGTATGGTCTGGATGGTGAAGAACATTCATTTTTAGAAATAGGTTCTTAACTCTTTGAAAAGTTTTATCATCTTCTTCGGTCCAGATAAATTTTTGTTTCTTTGAGGTGAGGCGTAGTAAGGGTTGGATTGTTTCTGAATACTTGTCAATAAATTTATTATAATAGTTAATGCATCCCAAAAATGATTTTAACTGTGTCCTATTTTTAGGTGTGGGGAAATCGAGGATTGGTTTGACCCGCTCCTGGTCCATTTCCAAACCGGTTTCTGTTAATGTGTACCCCAAGAACGGAACTGAACTTTGACAAAATTTTGATTTTAAAAACTTTATCGTCATATTTGCTTCAGCTAATTTATTGAAAATATACCTCAAATGTTTTAAGTGTGTTTGGAAGTCGGGTGAAACTATACAAATGTCGTCTACATAAATTAAGGTGAATTTTTCTACTTCCTCATCGAAAACTTTGTCCAATGCCCTTACTAATGCTGCCTGAGATGTGTTGATTCCAAATGGTGTAACTTTGTAGTGGTAGGTCTTTCCTCGGAACTGGAATGCTGTGTATTTTCTCGATTCTTCAGATAGTGGAACTTGCCAATATGATGAAGTTAGATCGATACTACTGATAAATTTTGCACCTTGACATTTTGCTAATAATTCATTGACACTTCTATTACATTCGTAATCTGGAATAATAATTTCGTTCGCTTTTCTAGCATCCAAACAAAGTCTTATTTCACCAGTTTTCTTGACGACCGGGATAATTGGGTTTATAAAAGTGCTGTTGCTTCGCTCTATGATCCCTAGGCGTTCCATTTCCCTTATTTCTCGCATGACTGCGTCTTGGTGTGCTAATGGTACTGGGTAAGTATGACATTTAAAATTTTGAGGATTTTCGACTCTTAATACATGCTGGTATTTGTTACATAACCCAGGTTGGTCGGAGAATACATCTTGAAAGTCCAATAACAAATCAGTTAATTGTTGTTTTTGAATACTATTTAGATTTAAATTATTTTTGAGGGATTCTGTAATTATTTCAGGGGATAATTCACATGATGTTCTGGGGTTTGTTTCTTCAATATAATAACACTCTTCGTATGGATCTTCATTGCAGCAGTAATCTTCTAAATTATCCACATTTTTATCATTAGTGATTATATGGCATAAAATTCCAGCTCGATTTGTGTTATTGAATTGAATTACTAAATCTGTATCATTAATATTCATATGCATTTCACCCTTTTCAAAATTTATCTTCATCTTCCAGGCACTAAGTGTATCTATCCCGATAATTACTGATTGTATTAGTTTTGGTACTACGAGCATTTGTGTTAATATAGTTTGTTGACCAATGGTAATAGGAATCATTACGATTTTTGAAATTTTCCGGGATTTTTCATTGGTTGCTGTTCTAATGTGCATATTATTTACTGGTAATTCTTCTATTTTTCCTAATTCACTCCGATTTGATATGTACCAATCTTCTGCTAGACATGTAATGTTAGAACCTGTATCAATGAGAGCTGTAACTTCTTTGCTTTTGATCTTTATTCTTATTTCGGGGCATTTTTGCGATATAGTCGTATGAGTATTTTGTTCTGTTTCTTCTTCAAATAAAAACTCCCGATCACAATAAATATTGCTCAAAGTTAAACTATTGGTATCTGATTCATTATGCATGTTATTTACATTGTTTACAATTTCAATTGACCTCTTATGTCCGACTTCTTTCTTATTTTGCACTGAAGATGTGTTCTTCTGATTTGAGCTATTTACATGGAGAATGAGGTCACCACCATCATCAGTGCCTCTCAGTTTAAATCCTGATTATTTTCCTCTGGCACTAGGTTTGCGTTCTCCTCAATAATGGCAGCGCACACCTGGTTTTGTTCTTGTGTCGGGTGGTATCTAGGCAGTGGTCTTCTCTCTTCAGACGGCGGTTGGTTTGATGGTAGATTGGGAAACTGTCTTAGGTCACGGTAATCGTTTCCAAATCGATGGCGTCGGTCGTCTCTTTGGTACCGATTATCGTGGTGGAGGTGATTCTCATGTCTCCGATTGTACGGGTGGTACTTAGGTGTGTACGCTCGATTGTCCGTGTTTCTTTCATTGTAGTGTTGGTTATGACCTTTTCTACCGTGTTGGTGGTGGTTTCTATTTACATGATTTTCCTCAGGTGTATTTTCCTTTTTATGTTTATGGTTTTCGTTCCTTTGATGGTTAGGTGACCTTGCTTGTTCTCGCAGATCTTCTCTCTGGAGTAGAGCTTCAAAATCGCAGACCGTCTGAATATTTTGAACTCTATAGGCATCTTGGATTATGTCTCCAAAGTGGTTTGATAGGCAATCGAGGATTTCTTTTTCGTCCAGGGGAGGGTTTAGCGATTTAAGGGTCAACACCCGCTCTATAAAATACTCTGATCGGTTCAGATAACCATTTGGCCGATATCGTTCATTTTCGATCCGTTGTTTGACGCCTCTTTGGATATCTCGGTTCCAATATTTCGATTCAAACATATGTTGAAAATCATCCCATGTGTGAATATCAGTTTTGATTAAATTGAACCACTTTGAGGCATGTCCTTCTAGGCACATTTCAATGAGATCAACTAGGCTTTCCGCACTATTATTTTCTGGATTTAACTGTAGGTTTTTCTCATAATATTTCTTAAGTTTGTTTAGAAATTCCTGGGAATTATGTGTCTTTCCATTAAATTTTGGGTGGGTCATTTCCGGTGTTAATGTCGATCTGCCGTTACACACAATATTAATAGGGACGGGCGCTTGTGTTGTTTGAATGTTGGGTGTAGTAGGTATTTCTAATATTTTCTTATGACACGCCTCCACGGACTCAGCCAATTTCGCAATTTGGTATTCATTGGATTTAATGTTTGGGTTCAGTTCTAATTTGACTTGGTTGATTTCAGCTGTTACTTGTTCTTTGATTTGTGTATAATTTTCCTTACAAATGTTTTCTACCTCCCTGTGTGTCTCTAATTGAATCTGTTTAATTTGTTCAGTGATTTTTAATTGGGTTTTACAATTTTCTGATACGATGATTTGACTAACCTCCTGTTTATGTTGAATGAGGTCTTGTATTAAATTTTCTCTGATTTTGTATTCCCCTTGTTCTAATTTAGTATCAATTTGATCGACTTCCTTAGCCAAATTTTCCTGAAGAATTTTAAGTTGATTTATGTCAGTTTTAAGATTTGACTGTTCATTGTGAATTTGCTGAATTTGATTTTCGACCCGGGCAGAGTGATTTTGAAATTCAGATCTTAAGTTTGCATGTTGTATTTTAATATCAGATTTGATTGCGTTCATATCGGCTTTAATTTCATTTCTTAACTCGGTTTTAAGCGCATTCATGTCAGTTTTAATCGCAGCATTGCTCGATTTAATTTCATTCATGTCGGTTCTAAGTGCATTGATCGCCGCTGCTATTTGTACGAGTGGGTCGACACTGTCGACAGCTGATTCAGTACGAGTATGGTCTGGAATCAGCACAGGAGGGACGGTACTTGTGTCGCTCGTCAAAGAAACTAGCGTTCTGATTGGTTGTTCCGTTCGGTATATTTCGCTCAATGACGATGTAGCGGGGGAAATCGCCGCGGAAGTAGTGGTAGCACTGATTGAGGTTGGCGTTGGTGTTGAAGTGGGAGACGCCGGCTGGGACAAAATGGCGGAACGTTCTGACATTTCACTCACGGCCGAAATTGTTGTCTCATTATTAGAATCACTCGCGTTGTCGGAATTATTTGAGTCGCCTACCGAAACAATGTTTTCTTTGTTCACTGACTGGTCACTGTCCGATTCGCGGTGTACATTTATTGGTTCCGTGTTATTGCCGAATAAAACAAAACTTGTCTGCTCGGACTGCGTCGTTGAAACTTTAGGTTTGTCGGTTGATCTTAAATGGTATTTATGTTCGTCGCCCATATTGAGGTAGTAAGCACGCAATTAGGATTATTATACAATAAATTGGATATTATACTTATATCTAAATGAGGTGAGATGAGTCTTAATCTAGGCTATCTCCTACAAAATTATCTTCTTGCTATCTCAAATAATGTCTGCGATCATTAACTTTTCATTGTCAATGCCCTTACGTTGCGGCGCCAATTACAACTCAGCCTTTTTGGTTTGTAAATATAAATAAATAAATAAATATCTTTAATTATAAGTACAGGTAGGTGACTCTTATATTTTCTTCTTAATTCTAATTAATTATTATTGTTCAAGATGGCGTCATTATAATTAGTGTGATACTAGCCTATTTAATATTTAAATTTGAAATAAAAGAATGGTAATCTGTTACAAAACTATTATTTATTCAACAATAACAATAAATATGAATATCAAAATTGAACTCTAGGGGGACGTACAAGGATTATTACAGTGGATGGGGTTAGATAAAATTACTTATGCTAATTGGATTAATATGGTACAATTTAAGGGCATTAGCTCAGTTCTTGAGAAGCATGATCTCTTCACATAGGGTTCTGGGAATCGTGCGGGCATGACATTGAAAAATTAATTTGTTTGAATATCACAATCATAAATACTTTTAAATAGAATAAATAATTTTGATAATAATATAAATTGCCAATTCTGATCTCTTTTTATATTTAATTAAATCAAGTCTTTGTTTGAAAGTCTGTTCCTCTTCAACAATGGTTGGTGAAGTAAATTTTGGATTGGTCTTACCAAGAGTTTATCTCTTCACCCTGATCTTTTCTTCAGATAGATAAATTTGGCCACTTAAAGGGGAATCAACTAAGATCAGGTTTACCGCTGGCTAACCAAAAAAAAAAATCTACTAATTAAGGGGGATGAAATTTAAAATTGGAACGAGGTCCAGGTACAATGAAGTTAACACTTGGCCATCTCTCTCTGGAATAGAAGCTGGAGTCCTTTACAATGGTTCCACTTTTCACTTTAACAATGTAACACATGGTTCACTAACTTGGTCTTTGGTAAACACTTCACTGAATTATTAGAGATCAAATTTTGAAAAACATGCTATATAAAATAGATAATTTGAGATAGCGTTCCCTGACCCATAAATATAAATTATATTAAATTATGAATACAGCTGATCTAACTTAACTTATCTAAAATTTTTATGGTAGATGGTAATAAATTAATGAATGATTTTAGGAAAATAACATTATCAAATAATTTATATTAACTGAGTGATATACTAGGTTGACATATTATATACAAATAATTATTAAGCTGTGTGTTTGTTTATTTATATGGGTGTTCATTTATGAAATTTAAATGTAAATGTTTGTGAACTATTACAACCCAATAAGATATCGAAGCCCAACCCATAGTGCAGATCATGAGATTCCAAGCTTTAATTTGATACCAAGATCATGGTTCTACGACGTGTAGTTTTGGCTGTAGCACTAAATATACCAACACACAACTCTTCTTTTATATATATATATATATATTGATTGAAGAAAGATTTTAGTTGAAAAAATTAAAATTTCATCGCTTTTCACAGACAACTACTCGACTCGATACTCGAGTTTTTGGCTTAATACTTGACTCGACTCGACTTCAAAATCCACTACTCGCCCACCCCTAGTAATTAAAAAAGTTCCAAGTCCAAAGCAATTTCCATGAACCATTGAAAAGATAATCAGGGTTCTCTCTCACAGCAGCTCAAGATGTCACGCTGTTACGCTGTCACTAGTACACCGGGTCTATGACTCCAGGTCTCAGATCTCAAGTCAACAGTACAACTGCCAAACCACAATCTCCGGTTCAGGCGCCGTTTCTTTATGACAAATTTTCCCCTATAAGAAAGTAGTTAAAAAGGTATTCACCGCTGGTGGCTCAGCCAACTGCTGGACTATTTAGAATAGAATAGAATAGAATAAATTTTCATTTTATCAACATACAGTATTACAAACATTTTAATACAATTTATTTTGTGAGAGTCAAACTCACAGTTTTAAATTGTCTATAAAATATCTGATCCCTCACACTTGCCAGGCTCAAATAAAAACATAAATAAAAATTACACTTTTTGAGAAAATAAAATAGGGTGTCTTTAGGCAATGCCTGTTTTGAGGTTCCTTCACTTAATATTAAAAATAAAAACAGCGAACAGAATTATAACTCATATCAATTAAAATATAATAATTTAGGTCTCTACAATAACAGTGATTTAAATAATAAATAACAGAAAAAAATAACACAATACCCTACGTGCATTTTATAAAAATAAATATTTTATACAGAGCAAACTAAAAAGTATATTTCAATTTTTAACAACATTAATTTATTTACAAAATCTCAATACCTAAGGTCTGACTTTCAAACCGCACACCGCACTTATGCCATCAGGCGGCTCTGGCATTTCTTCAGAGGTTAATCTCCAGAGTTGGTCTCCCCAGGTGCCGTCACAGCTCATTGCATGCAATGCATAGTCCCTGTGTGACACAGCCCTCCAAAGTGTGGTCTTAATACTTAAAAGTTAAAAATGAAAAATAAAATAAACTACTTCTGTATTTGCATTAAGAAATCTACGTCTTCCAAATTTCATAACCAAAACCTAACCCTTCTTAAATACATATTAATATTAATAGCTTTTTTATAATTTCTGGTAAATTATTAAAAAGTTTAGACGCAATGAAGTTAAACGTTTTTGTAAAAAATGTATTTGATGGCCTAGTAATTGAATATTGTTCAGCATTTCTAAGTCTTTCCTTATGCTTATTTTTAATTTGGTCAATACTTTGAATTTTCAAATAAAATAATTTAAGAACTTTGTAAATGTATATGCATTTCAAAGGAAGACTTTTTGGGCTTGGAATAGTGGTTTGGACAGTTCAAATAGATTTTTATAAAAAATAAACCTTAAAATATATTTTTGCTGAATGTATAATGGCTTTATTTATGTACGATTCATATGTATCTCCCCAAACACCATTTCAACAAACAACATTTCAGGGTCAACTGGCTCCCAGGGACACACAGACACTCTGCTGGTTCAGGTATGGCTCATACAAAAACCAATACAAAACTAGTGCAACGCACACGAGCCATAATTACGGACAAAGCCTGATAGGGGGGTGGGTACCTGTATGTGTGATGTAACTCGAGTCACGTTGGTCTGCTCAAATCTTCTAAACACCCAACAGCACACCCAGAGCAATATCAAAGTACACCAGGCGTAACACCCACAACGCCTACTAATTGCGTAACACCCACAACGCCTACTAATTAAACTCGGGACATACTACACGCACAGACAGGTCGTGACAGGCACTAGTGACACATTACACACTTCACACAAAAATATACAGTGCTAAAATCCTGAAAATATTAGGTGACTGTACAAGTTGTAATCAAAATACTTCCAACATTAATAATCTGATACACTAAACCACTTAACCCAACATGTTTTAGCTGGTTTCAAGCTTCCAAGCTACAATCAAACTGTTGGCCTCTGTAAAATATTTTTACTAAAAGAAATATTCTGGCGGGTGGAATTGGCAAGACAAACATAGTAAAGTGATTAGGGTGACTTGTGAAATAATAAATAAATCAATTAATTAATCACAGCTTGACCTGTAATTGACCACGTGCAAACTTAACTTGCTCAAACAGGTCTAATGCTGTCAGGCCTCTACAGGGAGCAGTAATCAAGTTTAAATTAAAATCATTGTTCGCCATCGTCGCCGCTCGTTAGCTGGCTGGCGACGAAATCAAGTCGATTAGGGGTGGGCGAGTAGTGGATTTTGAAGTCGAGTATTAAGCCAAAAACTCGAGTATCGAGTCGAGTCGAGTAGTTGTTAGTAAAAATTAATGAAATCTTAATTTTTTCAATTAAAATCTTTCTTAAATTTTACTTCTAAAATTGGTCTACTTTATTTAAGCTTATGTTTTATTTTTCTTGGGAAAATAAAAATCTGATATTCTAGTATGCCTACATTGCATAAACCCTTCTTTTAAATGAATAAGTTGACTATACTAAATAACTCAAAATGACAAATCACTTAATGTAACAAGGTCACAAAATAAATTGATGTAGAATATGCATAGTTTTAAAATTTAAGTAGTAATAAGATTGAATTATTAGTCTATTATTTTAACAATCAAAAACAGTTTTATAGTTTCCCTAAAAATAATTGTTGGCCCTAATTAAAACTTTAGCCAAGAAATTGTGGAAGAAAGAATCAGGGAGGGGAGCTATGCCCAGGTATTTGTTTACTTCTCTAAACCCAACCCCACCCCCTTGCCTGACTGCTGATCTATTGTTTTTTGACATCCAATCACTTGAGCACGAGTGACACAGCTGCGACGAGATAAGAATAAGATATCCCCCCAATACAAAAATTACAAAACCTTAACTAATTGTTTTATGAAGTCCACTATTTTCTTCTCATTTTTAAAAATCAAATGCGACAGAAATGAAGGCTGAGTATCATTCAAAAGATAAAATATAATTACAAACTTGAAGTTGTTAAGTGTAGGTCAGAGCTAAATATAGCTAGCTGTAAGTTTCCAATTTCCGAATTATGAGACATCTCTCAGAATCTGGTATTTCTAGATAACTGTCAAAATCCATTCTTCTATGAGGTAATGAAATATTTTCGAGGTTATTGTTATGAAAATCTCGTGGACGGCTGTGAAAAACGATAGCGCATATCTGTCGGTCGCGGATAAACAGCGGATGTAGCTTTTCAAAACTCGCGAACTGCCGCGAAATACAATCGCGTGTATTTGCCAATCGCCGTAAATCGGCAAGTGTAGCGTTGCTAAAGTGGCGGTCAGCCGCGAAAAACGATCGCATGTATTTGCCGTTCGTAAATAAACGAAACTAGTGGCTTGTAGGGGAAAAATCCCCCAAAAATGGAATACAAATGCTGAATATTTAATGTTTCCTTCACACTCACAAATCGGTGACATTTTGACCGGTTAAAATGTTTAAAGTGTAATGTTAAAGATATTTTGACATTTGCCTGTATGTATCAGAATTTTAAGGAAGGGCGTTACTTTAGTATAGGCCTAATAAAGGGCTGAATTTTGTGGGGCATAGTGGCGCTATCCAACGATCTCAAAACAAACTCAGTTCACTTTGTTTGCAACTAAACATATGGACATGGTTTGAAAAAGTTCTTAAGGTTAACCACAGATTGCAGCACTTTATTTATTTCCCAAGGAAAGTCGTGTAACATATGTTACACAAAAATTTAAACAAATGTCGTGTTCCACTTGGTTCAACAGAACATATCGGACATTAAAAGGGTACTTTTTATGGAAACCTCCGATTGAGGCTACATTTTTACCTAATAGGCAAAACGGTAAGGATGAAATCAGAAAAGGTCTCCCGTTGACGACTCCAAGCTCCACGTTGGAGCCTATGGCTCCACTTCATGCGGGAGTTAGGTTTCTAGACCATGAGCTAGGTAAATAGTTAATATTGAGGCTTTTACCCTACGTTCAACACGTTTTTATGGTTTCCCGTGAATAAATACTGCTTTGTCTTGGTAGATTCAAGTTTTAATATACTTTTATTGGTCAAATTTAAAATATAGCTGGATTTTAAATTAACCATATATAAACATATATGGTATGTTGTTTTAAATCAAGTATAAACAACAAATGTTTTAATGTGAATAAAGCAGGTGTTTTCAGATCCCAAAGCTTTTTTAAATGGCAGATATTTTACGTTATTTCTCATTTTCTAGTAAAATTCAAGCAATTTCAGTATTTTTCCGAGTCCCTGGGATCAATAACTTCAATTTGAGACCTCTCTCATCAACCTGCGCGACTTGCCGATCACCCACAATTTCGGCGCAAAAATTTCCCATATAGATATTAGTTAGATAATTTAATTTAGCATTAAATCAGCATCGTCATAACGTAAATGAAACAAACGTACTTAACTCTTAACAATTTTAAATTATTAATATGCTCAAATTCATAATTATAAAATCAGAACATGTTAAATTTAAAATATGTATTTGTTTTAGTACATTGAACATGCATAGTTAGCTGCCTTTAAAAAAAACCATATGTCAACATCTAGCATATGTCTTTGAATCAAGCATCAGCATCACATGTTTTATGTAAACAAAGCAGACGTTTTTATGTCCCAATGCTTTTAAAATGGCAGATATTTTACGTTATTTCTCGTTTTCTGACGAATTTCAAGCAATTTCAGTATTTTTCCCGCCATCTAGGAACAGAGACCTTTAATTTGACCTCTCCCATCTTTCTACGGCTTTCCAGACGCCCACAATTTTGACACAAAGAATTGCCTTACGAAATTAAATATATGATGCAACTTTGCGAAACTAGCGATAGGCCATAAAAAACAGTCGCCCGTATTTGCCGGTCACAAATGAACAGAAAATGCTGCTTATTGTGAAACTAGTGAGGGGCCGCGATAAACAATCTGCCGATTGCGGATAAACAGCAGATGTAGCTTTCCGTAACTCGCGATCGGCTGTAAAATTTGATTGCACAAATGTAAATCGTATGTAAATTCGGCGTAAACGGCGGGAGTAACTAGCTACTCGACTCGACCTCGAGCATTAGCAAATACTCGAGTAATTACTCGACTGTCGAGTACTTGCCCACCCCTAAAGTCGATCTTACCCTTCTCAATGAAACGAATCGTTACAAAGTAATGTAAGATTAGAAAATTTGGAGGTGACTTTTTTTCTTTATTCATGTAAGCTGTAAAAAAACCGAGACAGACAATACTAACACCAAGAGTTCAAGTAAAATTCAAGAAAAATGAACTCACCCTTTGCAATGACATTCGATGCCCTTGCTATTTAAAGCCTTCACTAGCTCCTCTTTGACGTAATCAGGACTGCTTGATGATGTGGTTGAGATATTTGACATATTCTGGGAAGAAAACCAAAATGGATTAAAAACTAACACACAGGCACAGACAAGTTATTTTTAATATATTTTGTGTACAAAACCAATATCCATGTAAATAATAATCATGTTACAAAAGTAAGGAAATATAACAATTGTATATTGAAAATCATTTAGGTAGAATGTTATGTTATTTTGTTTCCAGGGCTTGTAACAGTTCTTGGGTTGATAAAAAATAAATAATAACCACAGTGTCTAAAAATAATGTCAAAAAATAACCTCAGCCAATGATAATTAACTAAGGAACCAAAAATAGTGGTTTTCCAACCTTTCCCAAATCTTTTCCATTGCACAATTCAAATATAAACAATCAGTGTAACATTGAAAAAAGTTAAAATACTTATAATTTTATAAAATTAATAGTCATGTTAACTAAGGACTATTTGGCTGCCATCTTGGATCCGCCATATTGGATCCAAAATAATTTTTTCAGATGCAAAAGTGGTGTTGTGACCAATCATTTTGAATTACATTTTTTCACTGATTATAATGCCACAATCCGGTTTTAATTGGTTCTCAAGATATGAGTACTTTTAATTAATTAATTTTCAACCAATTTAAACATTACAAATTGAAAAAAAATATGCACATAACCACAAAATAATGCTAGTTAGTGACGAATAACCACCATAAGTCAGAATGTACCATACTAAAAATTATAATTTAGAAAGGAGAATATAAACCACCTTGGAAGTAAGGAGTGTGGGTAGAATGAACTCATCTGACTGATGCTTCTTGGGAGTCAAAGCCTTGCGCATCGTTTGTAGCTTGCGTTCAATGCTGTTGAGCAGACGAGAACTGGGGGACGACACTCTACTGTCGGGCGTACTTGGTGCACTGTGGGTACAAATTCATTCATTAGCACACAAATCTTAAAAGAAATTTATTGCTTAAAAATATGCATGGTAAAATCTGAATATTTGGTTAGCTCCTTACAATCTAAAAACCTGAGATCTAGTCAATATAAAATTCATGGAGAGCCAAGCATTGCTCCAAAAATCTATGGGTTTTCAAAAACCGTTTGGAAAAGTAACAACGCTTTTCAAGCAGGGAATTTTCAGGGTGCTGAATTTTCGAGTTACACCGCTACACCTGAATGTTAGCGAATTTCCCCTATAGGGAAGAAGCTATTACCGTAGGTCTCATGGTAAGACCTAAGCCCAAGACCATGATAACTGTTCGTTTTGGGGCTCCCAGAAGCAAAAAACGCAATTCGTTCAAATTTCTAGATATATATATATGTGTCTGTAAGCACGATAGCGCTCGCAAAAATGGTCCGATCGAAATGAAACTTGGCACAGGGGTGTAAAGTAGTAATTATTCGGATGAGTTCGAAAACCAGCCCGTTCAGACCGCTGGAAGGGGGGGTAAAGGGGGTAAACCCCCCCAAAAATGGGTTTTTTGGGTTTTGCACATAAAAAAATAAATATTATCAAATTTTGGTTAGCACCATTGAATTCAGCTTGAAAAAACAAACAATTTAGTAATTTGAATCATTGCTCTATGTCCATTAATTACAGAGATATTGTAAGTGGTAAACACAGTATGTTGACCCCAATGTTAACCTTATGGGAAATAAGTAAAATTCTATATCTCGCTTATTTCTCAACATATCTTAATAAAAATTGGTTTGTGGCTTCATCTAGATGAGATTTAATGTATTTTAGTCTAAAATCCCTGAAATTTCCATTTTTGTGGCAGCAAACCTGCATACTCATTCCCCATGTTATCCTTATGGGCAATTAAAAAAAAATATCTTCATTATTTCTAAACATATCTTGATAAAACTTGGTATATGCTTCTTCTTGATAAGATCTACTAAACATTTAAATTAAACCACCTAGTTTGAACGTGCCTGTAGCAGCAAGCCTGCATACTCATTCCCCATGTTATTCTTATGGAGCTTACAAAAACATGTCAAATCTTGCTATGTTGGATTGAAATATGTTGTGTTTTATTTGAAATTCGCTGAGTATGCAGGTCTGCTGCAACGGGGGTATTTTGTTTTTACTAAAATTAGGGTTACTAATTATCCTTGAGGTTAGGCTAGTCTAGGACCTAAAATACAGTTATTGAAATGCATAACTTAATGTATCTCAAAAAAAACATTACACTCTAACAAAACCTAATATTACCTGGCCAACTAACCTAATCTAACCTCAAATAGTTATATAAATCATCAAATAAAAATGTCAATTATATACAAGGTGATAGAATTTCATGACCATGGATGGAATAGTTTTCTAAGCTTAACTACTAGACACGAGTTCGAGAAATTATAATTACTCAAGTAATTACTCCTAATTGAGTACTCGCCAGCCCCTACATTAAATAATGAAAGTTGTGTAGACTTCCACGGTCCAAAGATACATTCTCGAAGTGGGTTTCCGGGTTTTACCGTGTGGATGATGTCGATCTAGTTCGCCGACGTTTCGGATATATTGCAATATCCATCTTCAGGGCGACGAGCGTCTAGTTTGCAGACTTACTCATTCACTGAAGGCGCTCGTCACCCTGAAGATGGATATTGCAATATATCTGAAATGTCGGCGAACTAGATCGACATCATCCACACGGTTAAACCCGGAAACCCACTTCGAGAATAATGAAAGTGTTAAGGTCTAACTCAATTAACTATTTACACCTTCCAAAATGAAATTACAAACTAAATTGAAATCGTTTGAGAAACTCAAAAACTGTCTCACTTATGTCGAACCAATTTTAATTGTGAAAGATCTTTGGTGAGAAACACATGGTTTTGAATTGCTTAGTGTGCATGTGGCTTTGAATATTACTGAGGAGTCTTGGAATTGAAGCTATTTCTTTATGTGAAGTGTAAACAGTCCACATCTGCTGACATAGCGAGCAATTTATTCTTGGGAAACGTCGCATCTATCCATGGAAGTGTACTATTCCGGTGTGAAAAGGCCTTAAGGGTGCAACAGACCAATTTTACATTACCTTCTATTGGTCTTTTTTGGAGTCTCTAATCTGTCATTGGAGGAGTCTTCTGTAGCAGCAACTTTCTTCGGGACTGGAGCAAATAAAATTAATTATTTTCATGATAATTAATTATTCTTTCAAATTTAATTATTAACACTTTTAGCGCAACAGTATTTTTTTTTTTTGTTTGAGTAACAAAAATGTTGTAGTTCTGTATGCAAAATATGCCAAGCAAAACAATTTTTCACCAAGTTTTAGTTTTAACATTTTTATTTTGTCCATTTGGTTTTTAATTGCCACATTTGTTGACAATATACTGAATTAACATATTCAAGAAAACGTGCACCCCCCCCTACAACCCTATACAAGGGTAAAGAGAAGCACCCTGCAATCTCTATTAACTGCCGTCAACCCAAGCCGGTCACCGTTTATTTTTTATGGGCCCTCCCTCCAACTTTATTCCACAATTACAAGCCTAATAGGGATTGCTCATGGTGCCAAGAATCAAACCCAGCCGACTAAATGACTTCAACGATGTACTCGTCACAGCCACCATGCCACTGTCTGCTAGGTGGAAAATTGGTGCACAAAGCCTATAGTCCTAGAGATCCTAATGGCAATTCAGTGAACCACTTGAGTGACTAAAGCGGCAATTTAGTAAACCACATGAGCAAGTCTTCACCAATTGTCACCAGAGTTAGCTGACAGCTGATTGGAACATAGCTCCTTTAGCACGCCCAGTGTCTTGACAACAACTGTGCATCACCTTTGCGCATGTTGTTTCAATGGGCAACAATGGCTGGGGATCTTACTTGTCTAACAACAATACAAGAGCGCAGTAGCATATAAATTGGTATTTTGAAGCATTTGTATTGTTTGGATGTGGTATCCAGCCATTAAGTCAACAATGGTACATTGTAACATATGAAATACACAAAGTCACCCACAGCAATGCTCGCACTTAAGGCTTTAAACGCGGCATCGCTGCTTGTGACGCTGTAGCACTAAAAAGATTAAACACAAAATCTAAAACAAACAGTATCAGAAATTTGTTACATACTTTCTCTCATCATTCATAATTCAATTTTATGACTTTATGACTTTTTTTAACCTAAGTTTATACAATCATCTAGGTGGTATCATTTAATAATGTGGCTGTAGGTTAATACTCTTACTGCAAAAATAGAACACTAAACAAACAAATGCACAATGTTTCCTTATGCTGATATATTTTCAACAGCTAATAGAACACTGTAGCAGTACTTTCATTAAAAAATTACTGGGACTTAGATGGCCAGAGGGGTAGAGCACAGGTAATTTTTGATACTTCTGATATTCTTTCCCACCTGAAGCTTTAATATGAATCCTCACAAGCTATGTTACCGTTTCATTGGCTTGAGATATTTCATAGGGTCCTAGTCCTATTCATTGAATGAATTCAAAATATAAATATAGATTTATTTTACATATCCCTCTCACCTTAATATATGAGAAAAAAATCCTAACGACTTAAATCAAAAATTTCTAAAGCTTGTTTTAAAGTAACATAAATAAAAGGTAATAATAATGCTAATAATAAAAACTATTGTTATTAGACTATTGTTGGTACCATTAGATGCCACCACGATCAACAAACCATCAGTTTGTTATCTTCCTGTTATATCGCCACACCCTTTCATTTTACCTCTTTTATTGAATTTGTCCATGGAATAAGCTCAGCATAGGAAAACTAGGCCTTTTTAAACTAGAACTAGAACAAGTGTCAACCTACTTGGTGACCCAGACGGTTCCCTAGAGAAGCTTCGTTGTCGCTTTCGCATGACTCTACTCCTAGTCTTCTCAGGAGGCAACATTTTATTACTATCATTTTCTTTATCCGTCTTTTCTGAAACAAAACAAAGGAGCTCTTAGATGAATTAGATACCTACATCATAAAATAATTCAAGAGCAATATCAAGTGAAAGGTTTGCGACCCAATCCCTGCAAATTAAAGAGAACTTGAACTATCTGGTTTTAACTAGGGGTGTGTGAGTATTCAACCGGTCGAGCTTTTCAGTATTTGGCTCAGCTCGACTTTTTTCGAAAAAGCTCGACACTCGAGTTGAGCTTTTGGTAAGAGAGTTATAATCGGTAAGATAATTATTGCGATCTATTTTTGGACATGTTAAACCGGAAGAGCGTTTCCCTCCGATGAAAAACAAACAAAAAATATTCCCTACTGATAAGGAAGGACATTGACAGGGAACAAGAAATGAAGGTATCTCCATTTATACCATCTGATTTAGACGGGAAATAGGAGCTATATTTAGTTGACCTAGGAGAACAAGAAATACAGCATTTAAGTCTATTGTTTTATCAAGGCTTATCTCTTTAACGGTATATCGTACAAGTTTCATTTTGGTCTCATTCATTTTTGGATTCATAAAATAAGACCAAAAATATGAGTCGTCATTTATAGTTGTATGACAAGTAGTTAGTATTTTAACGAATTTTCCTATAGTAGAGATGTACAAGTACCCGAGGTTTCGAGTTCGAGACGAGTATGGCCTTGAAACTCAAGCTTTTTTTCAAACTCGGTAATTTCGAGCCGAGTTTGATTTCAAATTGTAAAAACTGTAATTTTTCTTCAAAGTATAATTTTTGTCACAAAATGCTGTTTAATTTTGTCGTGCTGTACAAATATGCAATAGGTAAGTGTTTTAACCTGTCTTACAGCTGTCACGACAGATCGTACTCATAGCAGAGGTTGTGACTGTCGACACTTGACACTGCCACATTATGTTAGAATTGGTGTAATTGCATCCAAAGAAGAAATCCATTTCCAATTCACCAAGGAGTAAAATGTTTGGAAATAAATTAGACAGTATAATAATGGTTTTAATATAATAATATATAGTCCTTAGTTTTTTCCTTAAAATATTTATTTATACTCGAGTTTTAAAGCCAAACTTTTGAGGCGAGAGTTGTTATCAGGAAAATAATTATTGCGATCATTTTTTTGTGGACACGTTAGACCGAAAGAGCGTGTCCTTCCCAGGAAAAAACAAACACAAACATTATACTCTGAAGTGATGAGTAAAGGACGACAGGTTGCAAGAAATATTATCGCTCGTTGTCAGGAATTGGGGTTTCAACTATATTTAGTTGACCTTGGAGTACCACGAAATACCAGAAAAATACTGCATAAAAGTCTGTTGTTTAATAATGGTTTATCTATATAACAAATTAATTATACAAGTTTTACTGTCTCATTTGATTTATAAAATAAAAATAACATATGAGCCATCATTTTGTAGTTATATGACAAGTATTTTTTATTTTTGACCTTGATAGTAGGGTCTCTTTATCTCCTAATTATCTCACCAGATGCATGCACACACACCCTCAGACAATAACAATGGAACGGGTGAGCAGTGTTGATGGGTAAAAAAACTACACCCCCCCCCTCTCACAACCGATAAGGAGAGTGAGTTTAACTTACATTGTGTCGTCTGCCAGTGTCAGTGATAAAATTAATAGTTTGTTGTTCCTTTTAAGTTGTTGTTTAGTGTGATGATTTATCTTCTTTAAATAGTCTGTGTTGCATTTATGTTTTTATTCTTAGATTGATTAGAAATAATTGACACATTAATATTTGGCTTATCTGTGTCTTCATGGGTTTTCTGCCATTGCATTTACAAAGTGCAATTGTTTCAAAACAAAACAACTCCACTTAAAATGTTTATTATCAATTTGGTTTTTATTAATTTTTTTTAATAGGCCAACTTTAGGCTCGTATAAATAAGTACTCAGTAATTTTCAGAGATGTTGGTGATAAATCGTTTTTAGTAATGCTGTAGTAATGTATTGTTTTTACACAAACATAAAAAAGTTTATAAAATAAATAAAAATAATGTTCATAAAATAAATTTATTTTTAAACAATTTTACGTTCCTATTGGTTATAGCATTATTTTATTATTGAGGAAAATATCAACTGCTACACAAATCACACCACAAAGAATGATAATAAAATTATAAACTAAAAATGAAGGAAGGAAATAAAGTTTCAAGTTTGAAAATAAATCAGTTTATTAAACAATATATCCCAACCTTAATATCCAACAGGTACAAATATCAAATCTTTTTAGCCAAGTATCATGCACTATTTGTAATTAATGGGGGTTAGTGTAATTTTTCTTGTCAGTACATGTAAAATACTTACCTTTATTAGGGGCGGATATTCATTCATGTTCTGTGCCTTACTGTTGTTATTTTAAATAAATTATATTTAATAGAAGTGCATATTTTGATACTTCTCAATTTATTATTGAAATATTATTTATTGTCACTTAACAAGTAAAACTTTTTACATGTTCTAACGTATTACTATAACTTAGGCTACATTTGTTTTAGTTTATACTCTACTCGAACTCAAGATTCGAATCTTTTGACAATTACTCGACTCGAACTCAACTCAATCTGAAAAATCTGTACTCGCACATCTCTACCCTATAGCGAAGAAACCATTGACTTTGAATCTCTTGAGACATCCCACTCATACGGCGCAGCTGTAGCGATCGGACCTGAGCCAGGATCGGTTGGTTCAGTTAGTTCGTCTGAGCCTCCGCGAGACAGCGTTGCAAGCGCAGCGGACGGTCTTAGTTCATGGCATCGCCACAAGATAGCGCCCTCTACGGCTGTCAGTCCCCCCTTACTCCCCGCTCCCCGCCCCGACCGCCGCTTCCGCTGCCGCTGCGCCCGCCGGCGCCGCCGTACACTCATGTTCCTCCCACCACCTTCCACCGTAGAATGTGGGAGCTCTAGTAGAGCTCCCATTCCGACGAGGACGAGGAGGTGACCCCAAAACAGTTTGTTCATTTAGTGACTTAATGACTAATCCGTAAAAAATAGTTAATAGTTGATTTTTTCTCTGTTTCGGTTAGACAATCTTAAAGTAAATAATTACCTATTCTTTAGTTAACTGTTTGAAGAACGGTTTATTTTTAAAACAACGGGAAATAGTTTTGAAACAAATATTTAATACTTGATCTACCTGTTTCGGTTATACAATCTTAAAGTATATAATTATTTTGTAGTAAACTGTTTGTACAACGGTTTGTTTTGAAATGGTAGTTTTTATTATGTTATTTATAATTTGTCCACAACATGAATGATACATAGCTGTTTATAAGTGACTTAGCTGTTTATAAGTGACTGGCCCGTGTCGTCACTTAAAAAAAACCTAATAAAATAGGCTTTATCGAGTTATACGGTCATTTTATCCTTTGTTCTAATATATGTAGACAGTATGTATTGAGAAGTAAAATTAACAACAATGGCATCACAGTACTATAGGCCTACAGTGTGTAAAAAAGTCCCGAAACGGCTAAATATTTTTTGACAGAATTGGTTTGAAAAATCAAACTTTGCACATTCACGCCATAACAGGACAAAATGGCCGTCGGTAGAGTTCGCCGTGACAACAAAACCACCTAATAAAGGGAGTTTCAAACGTAAAACGAGACAATTGGTCATTTTAATATAAAAAGTCGTGTCCCAAAAGTCCTGGGCCAGTTCAAGTAATAGTTCTGAAGAGTGTAATACCCCCGTTGCAGCAGACCTGCATACTCAGCGAATTTCAATTGTAAAGCACATGTTTCAATCCAATATAGCGAGATTTGACACGTTTTTTAAGCTCCATAAGAATAACATGGGGAATGAGTATGCAGGTTTGCTGCAACAGGTAATTTAAAACTGGGTGGTTTTAATTCAATGTTTAGTAGATCTGAACTAGAAGAAGCCATATACCAAGTTTTATCAAGATATGTTAATAAATAAGGAAGATATTGCATTTTTTTTATTTCCCATAAGGATAACATGGGGAATGAGTATGCAAGTTTGCTGCCATAAAAACGGTAATATCCGGGATTTTATATTAAAATACATTAGATCTCATCTATATGAAGCCACAAACCAAGTTTCATTATGATATGTTGAGAAATAAGCGAGATATAGAATTTTACTTATTCCCCATAAGGTTAACATTGAGACAACGTACTGTGTTTACCACTTTCAGTATCTCGGTAACCAGTGGACATAGAGCAATGATTCAAATTACTAAATTGTTTGTTTTTTCGAGCTGAATTCAATGGTGCTAACCAAAATTCGATAAATTTTATTTTTCTATATAAAAAACTCGAAAAAACCCATTTTTGGGGGGGTTAACCCCGCTTTACCCCCCCCTTCCGGTGGTCCGATCGGGCTGGTTCACGAACTCGTCCGAATAATTACTACTTTACACACCATTGCCAAATTTCATTCCGATCGGACCATTTTTGCGAGCGCTATCGTGCTTACAGACACACACACACACACACACACACACACACACACACACACACACACACACACATATATATATATATATAGATATAGATATATATATATCTAGAAATTTGAACTAATGGTGTTTTTTGCTTCTGGGGGCCCCAAAACGAAAAGTTATTATGGTCTTGGGCTTAGGTCTTACCATGAGACCTACGGTAATAGCTTCTTCCCTATAGGGGAAATTCGCTAAAAAGTTATAAAAGTATTTAAGTTTGATTGTTTAAAAATATTTCTGTTTAACAGCTCTGAAAAACATAATTTTTGCCCTAGGCTACATGTCTACTGACGTGTAGAGAGTAGACATGTACAGTAGTATTTTGGGGGGAAAGGGGGGGCCCCAAATTTTCAGACCCAATTGAAGAACTATTCATTGAGAAGTGCGCTTATTAAAATTAACAAAAATCTTTAATATTTCAGTAACATTGTAATAAATCTAATACTTACCTAATATCCATTTCAGAAAAAAACCAATGTAGATTACTTGGGGAATTTCATTCAGTTACAAATACAACTAATTGTATTCTTAAACAATAAACAACTGTTATTCTACAAATGTTTGTGGTTGGTGCTGTTCCTTTAATGATGGTTGAGGTGTGTTGATAACAACACCCTCAAAGGAAAATGACAAGTTTTATAATTTTTCTAATGATTACCAACATAAATAGGAAAGAATGAATAAATTCTTAATCGTTTCCTATTCTTGGGCTCTGTCCTACTCTATGAATTCCGAGCGCAAGGCTTGGGATTCAGAGGCGGTGACGGAATCGTAAACAGATACATCGGCGAAGTGTAAGGTGAGCTCGCGGCGCTGGCGCTGCGGGGGAGCAACAGCGGGTTGGGAGGAGAGAGGGGATACGCACGTCAGTTACGTCATGCCACGTGTGCGCGCGCTGCACTGAGGGCGGAGCCGGGCGAGCTTCAAGCCAGGCCGCTAGGAGCGACACTGTATGGGAGGCTTTACCCGACTAGTTCGGCTGAAATCCGCTACGCTTGTTGACGACAGATTTTTGCACAGAATGAGATGTCTCAAGAGATTCAAAGTCAATGGAAGAAACTATTACCTTATGTCTCATGGTAAGACCTAAGCTCGAGACTGAGACAACTTTTCATTTTGGGGCCACCAGAAGCTAAAAACACCATTCGTTCGAATTTTTTTTATATATTATATGTGTCTGTTAGCACGATAGCGGCTGTAAAAATGGTCCAATCTCATTGAAAATTGGTACAGATGTGTAAAGTGGTAATCACTCGAACGAGTTCGAGAACCAGCCTGATCGGACCACCAGAAGGGGGATAAACACCCAAAAAAATGGGGTTTTTTGAGTTTTTGATAGGGATGGTCGGGTCCCGAAATTTCGGGAAATTTTCGGGAAAATTAAATTCCCGATTTTCGGGCGGGATTTTATTTACTTCGGAAAATTTTTCGGGACGGGATCGTTTTAGCGATCGCAAATAAACAGCGGGTGTAGCTTCGCAAAACTCGCGATCGGCCGCGGAAAACGATATCGCGTATTTTCCGATCGCGAATAAACGTCAAATCCAGCTTTGCAAAACTCACGATCGTCCGCTAAAAACTATTGTGCGTATTTGCCGATCGTAATCGTAACGGCAAATGTGGCTTTGCAAATCTCTTGATCGCCCGCGAAAGCCATCGCGCGTATTTGCCAGACGCGGATGAACGGCAAAAATAGATTAGCGTTGTTCGCGAACGGCCGCGAAATACGCTATCGCGTGTCTGTCGACCGCGGATTAACGGCCGATATAGCTTTATGGAACTCGTGATCGGCCGTGAAAAACGATCGCGCGTATTTACCGATCACGAATAGACGGCAAATCTAGTTTTGCGGAATTTACGAACGGCCGCGTCTTTGCCGATCACGGATTAACGGCCGATGTTGCTTTACGAAACTCGCGATCGGCCGTGAAAAACAATCGCGCGTATCTGCCGATCGTTGATAAAGAGCAAATGTAGGATTGCTAACTCGCAATTGGGTGTGAAAAGCAATCTTAGTTATTCACTGATAGCGGTTAATCAATGGAAACAACTCGCTATAAGGCGTGACAGTGATGATTGATTGTTCATATTGGCCACATTGGTCTGCTACAAATTTTGGTTTTGCCCATTGATTCAATTTTCTAAACTAATTCAGATGTCTTTGAATCCCACCAAAAGTATGATTATTTTTCAAAAATAATAAAAAAAATTGACAAAAGTAAAGACTTTGGGACTTTTAAGAAATTTCTAATACATAGGTGATTAATATTTTATGTAACTTAAGAAATATTAAGTTTGGGAGTTGTGAACTTATAATTTACAATTTTAAGCTTGGAAAAACTGGTGTTATGGTTTTCATCTTGAAACTAAATTTATTTTTAATTATTTTACCTTAGTTTAAAGTGCTAGAAAAATTATGAGTCATAGAGTCATTTCCTAAAACAAGAACTCCAAAGCCCAAAGTTTATAAAAATACAATAACATGTTTACTGATTATACATGACAGTATATTTTCAACATGCAATAACCAGTCTAGTATTTTACTTTTGGCTTTTTGGAAACCAAACAATAAAACAAAAAGAAGAATCTTCAAAACTATTGTGTTTCTATTTAACGTTAAAAATTACATATTATATTATATTTATTTATTTATTTATTTATATTATTTTTATTATTCAATGCATTCAACTTAGAAAGAATAAAAATTCAAATTTAATGAAAAATAAAAATAAATAAACAATACATTTTATTTACCATTTTATATAAGTTTGTATTTTATTTATAATTAACAATTTCATTATGTCCTGAATTTAAAAAGGAAGAAAAAAATCCCATCCCGTCCCATCCCAAACTGAAAATCCAATCCCGTCCATCCCTATTTTTACAAAGAAAAATAAAATTTATCAAATTTTCATTGGCACCATTGAATTCCGCTCAAAAAAACAAACAATTTAGTATTTTGAAAGTGGTAAACACAGTACGTTGTCCAATGTTATCCTTATGGGAAATAAGTAAAATTCTATATCTCGGTTATTTTTCAACATATCTTGATAAAACTTGGTAAATAACTTCTTCTAGTTCAGATCTACTAAATATTGAATGAAAACCAACCAGTTTTAATAAACCTGTAGCAGCAAACCTGCATACTCATTCCCCATGTTATTCTTATGGAGCTTACCAAAACATATCAAATCTCGCTACGTTGGATTGAAATATGTTATTTTGCATTTGAAATTTGCTGGGTATGCAGGTCTGCTTCAAAAGGGGTATTTGAATTATTTTGTAGTAGGATTCCTCATCTCCTAATTAACTCACGCTCTCTGACATACGCACACACGTACTGAGTCGGACAATGACAAAAACAGGGACAGGGGCTTGGAGTAAACAACCTCCACCCCCCCCCCCCTTCCTGGCAACTGATAAGGAGAGTGAGAGAGGTAGCTGTTTCTTTCTTTCTCTCTATTCCATCCTTATTTATTTATGATCTTTCTTCTTCCTTATTTTCTTAAACTGTAAATTAATTTATTCACAAAAGTTTAGAAATGCAACTCATTTTAAGATTACAATAAATTATTGTTGTTATTAAATATTATTTCATTCATATATTATATTCTGAAATAATAAGTTTAGTCACGAGTAATATGCCACAATTGGGACTGCTATTTAGTTTTTAATCATCTGTACTTTGTGAACATAAAAAAAATCAATCTTGTGTGTAAATAAGTGTAAATATGTCATTTTTTTACTATATATTATAACTATTTTAAAACCTTTCCACCTACTCCTTTCAACTCTTGAAATTAATGTTGTACTGTAGAACCCCTGAGATCCGGCCTCCACGGGACTGAGGCCAGACCGGATAACGACTTGGCCGGATAATCCAACTATTATGAAAAAGATAATTTATACCTAATTAATAATATAGCTAATGAATTAACCCCAAAGTAGAGCTATAAGTTATCTAGGTCAATTCAAAATTCACATGTTATTAAAACCAACACATCACTTGGCCACTCATTTATCTTGTTTCACTCATGGATTTGAATAAATTTTAAACTAAATCACTTCCCCAATCAGTAGTATTCGCTACCACCACCGCTTTCATCCCTGTTTGTATGCCTACCATACTGTGGGACTTGACAAAACAAAACATTTAATAACCTCACTGGATACAGATTACAGTTTATAGGTTACTAGCTCAACTGAGTATTGTACACATGGCAATACACATTTATGACTCAAGTTCACTATTTCCAAATCAGGGCGGATCCCCATTCGGCGAACAATTTGCCTTGTGAGGCCTATGAGGGTGATGTAGTAAGAGTCACACTGAACGTACCAGTACACGGTCGCATTCACCAGTATCATGCTGTTTGTTGGTAGTAAACTGGAGCCATAAACAAACAGGGATAATACAGCGTAAACAAACAGAGAGATATCCAACAAAGAATCAGTGAAAAATGCGTCTGTAAGCGTAGGAAATATGTTTTTTTTTTTATGGGAACCGACCGAATAAACCGAGAGCCAGTAAAACCGAGGCCGGATATGAGGGGTTCTACTGTAGTACCTTTATGTAACTAGTCTAATTATGTAATTTTAACTATTTATTTTAAATTAAAGTATTGTGGAATTGGGGAGTCAAATAATAAATATATATTTTTAATTTAGTATTTTTCTTCATAAATGATTTTTTAAGCCAGTTTGATTAATTTTATGTAACATAATACCAAATATTGATGAACCTATCAGATCATTAACTTGTTTTGGAGATAAGCTTTCTAGTTTTGAGCTGGCGTTCACTTAAGGTATGCAAACATTAGTCTATTGTATCTTTTAAATTAAAATCAAGCTTCATAATTCCTTTTAACCCGCGAGGACTGACTTACCTGTCTAAAAGACCGGGTTAGTAGTTTTTTTGATAAAAATTATATTTTTTGGGTGTCGGCAGGGCTGGCCGTCACTATACCTCTTGTACGTCTTTCCAGGAACATCATGACTCACTTCCTGTCATTCTCTAACCCTTACAGTCAGTTCAATAACAATTTTTTAGAGGTCTGGTGTTTTCGACCGTGAGTCAGCTAAGGCTTCATGTTACATATAAATATTTTGTGTGCACATATTTCTTATGTAAAATATCCAAATCACTAATTTGCAATACATTTGTGGGGTTTTTGACAGTATAAACACATCGTTGTACAACATACGGACGTTTTTAACGCAATAACAATAATCAATTATTGAAGTCCAGCAATCCAAAATATATATTTTTTCTATTACATAAATATTTTGTACACAGATACATCCCACATTAAGTAGTCACAAAACTAATGTAAAAGACTTAAGTGGAGTTTTTGTGCAAATAAACTCATCATTTTTCAAGGTAATAACTTCTATATAAAACCTGGTCTAAAAGACCAGGTTCAGAAGACCAGTCAGTCAGTCATCGCGTTTTCAAATCAAAGTCAGTTCTGCCGGGTTGATAATTTGATGACTGTTAAAAAGCTCGGCTCGAAAAAGCTCGAGTTCAAAAATCACTATTTGCACACCCCTAGTTTTAACTACATAACAAATTCATAAACACAAAAACGTGCCTTAGGTTATCTCCAACCTGAAAATCTGCTCCATTTTTCACTGAAAAACTGAGTCCCCCAAGTATTTTTTTGTCATGTAAAAATGTTACAGTAGAAAAGTATTGTAAGGAAGTCACACTTTAGAATGTAAGCCCCATTTTTAAAATATGTATGTAAGATGTATTACATGTGTGATTGAAATTTAGCATTAAAACAAATACATCTAATATTTAGTTGCCATGATAGTGGATGAAAGGGTACATAATTTTTCATACCAATACATTAAACAATTTTGAAAGATATACAAATATTTCACAATTTTCACATTTGTTATAACAACTGATATTGAATGAAAAAGTTGCAATAAAAATTCCACATTTAATTTTTATTTTTACCTTTTAAGATTTCATTGTGTGACACTATATATTTTCTTTTAGCCTTTCTTGAATTAATCACCAATGACAACCTATCAACAATTGGCGCTACAACAGTAAATAATATTCTTACCAGAAGATTCCTCAGCCTTGGGAAGTTTGATAAAAGTTCCTTTGGGAGTTATATCCCCACCTCCTACAGCTCTTCTCATACTCTGAAACAGATAAGTTTGAATTCCCTAAAACAATCATTTTTATTTTTAGACTTCAAAATTATTATTGCTAGCAGGGTTTAAGCTGCGGTCGCATTTGTCGAAAAATGCGACATGCTCCACGAAAATGCGACAATTTCGGGCAGGCTGTCACCTTTTTGCAACAAAGTAAAGAGTGGAAATTATTTAACTTCATTTCAGAAAATCTGGCTTTAACCAATCCAAATCTCAATAAAAGTCCATTTACTTCCACAAATTACTTTATATCAATTTAAAATAAAATAAGAGTTAATTAATTATAGAATGTAGTCTTCAACGTAACCCTCGATCAGATGCCGCGTCAGATCCACAGTCAAAAAGAAGACTATAGATAGACACAGAGAACGTATAGACATTCTATACATTCTCTGTGCTACGAGCAGCTGGCGCGCACTCTGTAGTGGCCGAGTCGCCGAGTCTAGCCAAGCAGTGGTGAATGCGAGAATGTGAAGGACTAGTTCGCCACCGCTTGGAATGATTCGGGGTCGAATAATCAATATAGTCATTAGATAATTTTAGTTTCAAGTCATGAATACCCTATTTATTTAAGGGGCAAGAAACAGCGCTGTGGATTATGCGAAGATTTTTAAAGATACTGCCGTGTAAAATCTGGGATTTTCGAAACTCACGGTGGGTAAAATCTCAAGGCCAGTCTGGCAACACTAGCAAAAACAGACGTCTCAAAAATGGTGATTTATTTATTTATTTATTGACGGAAAATTCATTTTTAACAAAGTCAATACATTTTGTATAACATTCCAAAAATAAATTATAATAATAAATATATTAATTAATATCAAGATGCGTGATATAAAATGGAAAAAAAATAGCAAGCACAACTGAAACAAATGCAGCAGAAATTACAACACAATATCACAATATCACATCTTAAACCTTATTAACTAAGTATGAGTGTAATGAATAGAAATAAACAACAAGCAGACTAGAGTTTAAGTTAATGAAAAATAACAAACACGGAATAGTTTATAAATAAAACAAGCACAGACTAGAATTCAAGGTAAGTAGAAATAACTAACCGGCACAAACCTATAGTAACGGTAACCATAACAATAACATTCCAAAACATCACAAACCTACATGCTAACAACCAAAATGAACAAGCAAAGGAAAAAAAATTTAACAAGCATTAGGCATCGAAAAAAATTAATCAACAAAAGAGCAGGAATATTAAAGAAGGTGCGTTCAGCTGGATCAGGTACGAAGAGCATTGCAGTGGGCCATCAGCATGCTCAAGGTTCCGTGGTGAAGTCTGGCAAACCTCTCTCTGGACCTTGTATTCGTTGGTACACGAAGGCTGATCAGCTTCAGAAGGTTGGGACAGTCTACGTGGCCGTTCAAGATTTTGAAAAGAAATATGATATCTTGCATACTTCTTCTGAGCTCCAGGGGCGGCAAGCGAAGATCCTGGGAGAGATCCTGTACAGGGACATCAAAATAGCCATAGCCCATACGGATGCCAACAAGTCGAAGAAAACGAGTCTGAATCTTGCTTAACTGGTCATTGAGAAATGTCTGATGAGGGGACCAGACCACAGAGCAATATTCAAGATGAGACCTGACAAAGGCAATATAGAGTGATCTTAATGTTTCTGGCTGACGGAGGTATCCTGAGACACGGAAAATGAATCCCAAGCTCCTGTTCGCCTTGAAGCAGGCCATGTTAACATGCCTCTCTCTGTTAACATAGGAGAGGGATGATGACATCATGACTCCAAGATCTCTCATCTCATCAACCCTCTTCAATGTCCTGCCGTTGAGCTGGTAATCAAACAGAACTGGAGATGTCTTCCTGTGAAAGGTTATACTGGTACATTTATCGATGTTAAGCTTCATTCCATTAGTGATGCACCAGTCCTCTACTGAAGAAGGTCACGTTGAAGCAAGTTGCAATCCTGGGGTGACAAAATTTGTGCATATAACTTCACATAATCGGCAAACAGCAGGAGGGGGGAGTTTAATGAGTAGGTCAAATCACTGACGAAGACATTGAATAGGATGGGACCGAGATGTGATCCTTGCGGTACACCAGACGTAGCGGTAAAGACCCTCGAAGTCTGAGCACCAAGCCTTATGATGAGTCGACGATCCACGAGATAACTGATAAACCACATCAGCAACTGGCCATGAATCCCACAAGATTCCAACTTTTTGACCAAGAGACGGTGACAAACTCGGTCAAAGGCTTTGGAGAAATCCAAGTATAACACATCAACCTGTTTTCTTTCCTTCATTATGTCCACAATGTCAGTCTAGAGAGTGACTAAGTTGGTTGAAGTTGATCTTCCCGGCATGAAACCATGCTGAAAGGGTGGCAATGAGCTATTGAGGAGAGGGAAGACTCTGGTGAGAACCAGTTTTTTAAAGATCTTAGCTATGGATTGGATTGCTATAGGTTGATAGTTAAGCACGTCAGAAGAAGGACCGGGTTTGTGTATTGGGACAATGTAACTCAATTTGAGGACGTCCGGAAATATCCCACAATTCACCGACTTGTTGAACAGGTTCTGAAGAGGGCCAGCCAGGTGATGTCTGCAGCCCTTGAGAACTGCCAGAGGGATACAGTCTGGACCATGTCCTTTGTTGACATCGAGGCAGGCGAGGGCCCTTTCAACTTCGTCGTGGGTGAAGAGACAATTGGGTAGACAGTACAAAGTGTTGTGAGAGTTCCGGTAGGGCAAATCCACTGGGGGCTCAAACACCGAGGCAAAGAAATCTGCAAAGGGTTCATATTTGTCCTTATCATCCACCAGAAGGTCACCATTCCGGCCTAGTAGCGAAGACGGCCCAGAGCAGGAACCACCTCGAGTAGAGGAAATGAAGCTCCAGAAAATCTTCGGGTTGCTTGGAAGAACATGCGAAATATAATTTGAGGTTATGTTGTTCAATTAAGTTGTTTTGGTTTGATGACATGTGCCATAACTTAATGACATGCGATAAAAATGCTAAAAGGAAAATAATTTTGCTACAAGTCTCAAAGAGCTTGTAGCATTTTTGCTCAAAGAAATTTTTCCCCAGCTTAAACCCTGATTGCTAGGTGTATTTGCTCCAGTACTATCTTAAGTATCACTAATTAATTGTGTTTCCTGTAACCTGAAGTTATACATGCTAAAAACATAAATTTAAACTGACCACACCATTTTGACACGTTTACTGAGAAAAACATCCAATAGCCAGTGCAAAAAAATAACTTCTTTACAAAATCTTTCCTTTCAATTAGATATAGGAGTAAGTTTCTTGGATAAAAAATCATTCACATCTCAATATTCTTAAAATGCTGGATGTTAAAGTTTTCTATCACCGTTGATGAGGCTGCATTCCACTTGGTCTGCTAAATTGATAATCGCCAAAAAATACATCTATTTCGCTGCCCACAGGCAATACGTTTATAATCAAATTAAATAAATAGCTGTTATGCATAATGTTGGTATGTTGGTATGTGGCCTGCTCTACTGTTGGAGTCAATGATCTAGGATAACAGACAATGTGGAAGATATTATAGTTGACTAAAACTCAATTAATTGAACAAGTAACTTTATTCACTTTACATTGTATAATATAACAAAAACTAGAATCAATAACAACAACAAAAACATTGAACTAAATGACATATGATGGAATAAATCAATCAGCTGATACTTTCACATACAGCCCAATATAGAATATACAACAAACTCCTCCACACCTATTTAAACATGTCCATTTCTTAGTTGATCGACATGCCTCTTGGTTGTAGATCCATCTTCCCTCTGCACTACATACATAACCCTTCCAAGTCTATTTTTGACAACTCCTCTTTCCCATTTCTTTCCTCTGTCATTATACACTCGAAAAGTTCACGGGATCTCCAGGATGGAACGATCGCACCTTCTTCAATTCGTCCTTCTTTACCACATTCTTGTCCATGTCTGATGGGAGAAGCAGATCTAGCCTGGTTTTGATGTTTCTTCCCAACATCAACTCTGCTGGTGGTTGCCGGTAGTGCTATTGGGAGCCCGCCGATTAGCAATCAAGAAACGGCTCAGTTTCACGTTCAAGGTGCCCTTTTCATCCATCATTTTCAGTAAAGCTCTTTTAAGTGTCTGCACATACCGTTCTGCTTGCCCATTCGATGATGGGTGGTATGGGGCGATGGTCCTGTGATTTATTCCATTTTCTTTCAAGAAATTCTTAAACTCGTTGGAAGTAAAAGCCGTTCCATTGTCAGACACCAACGTTGCTGGTAATCCAAAACGAGAAAATGTTTCTCTTAACTTTTCAATAGTTACTTGAGATGTAACATTTCTCACTGGGAACACTTCTAACCACTTGGTATATGCATCAACTATCAGTAAAAAGTGTTGTCCCTTAAAAGGTCCTGCGTGGTCAATATGTACTCGCTGAAACGGTTCGTGTGGCTCCTCCCATGGGTGATTGATTGTTTTTGGTGGTTCTCGCTGAAACTGCAAACAAGACTGACAGCTCCTCACAATGTTTTCAATATCAGAATCAATCTGAGGCCACCACACATAACCTCTTGCTAATGCCTTCATTTTTGACATTCCAACGTGTGCTGAATGCAACTCTTCAAGGACCCTTTTCCTAAGAGATCTAGGAATAATCACTCTAGTTCCTCTGAACAAACATTTCTGTTCTGTAGATAGTTCTTGTGACTGGTGACCGTATTTTGGTTCACTGATTGATTTTCCTTTCAAAAGCTCATCTAATACCAAACTTAGTTCCTCATCTGCTTCAGTTTCTCTTTGTATTTCCATAAAACTCACTGGAAGTTGTGAGATTTGGTCTAAATGGTACAGGGTAGTTTCATCTTGAAAGTTGTCCTTAACTGTGTTTTTCTGGGGCAACCGTGACAAAGCGTCGGCGTTTCCATGTCGATTTGTGGGTTTGTACTCAATCTCATAATCAAAACCTTGCATGAACAATGCATATCGGAGCAACCGATGGGCACTTAAGGTAGGCAACTCTTTACTTGGACTAAAGATCATCACTAAGGGTTTATGGTCCGTGATTAAAGTAAATCTTCTTCCATAACAGTATCTGAAGAACTTGTGAAGCACCCAATATATCGCCGTCGCCTCCTTGTCGATTTGACTGTAATTTTTCTCTGCTGCACTCAAACATCTAGAGGCAAAACATATAGGTCGTTCTGTACCATCTGGCAGCTTGTGGCTTAGGACAGCTCCAAGACCCATGGGACTCGCATCTGTTGCTAGAATCAAAGGTAAATCAGGGTCATATGCAATTAGTACTTGTTCACTGATAACCTCCTGTTTGATGTGATTAAAAGATGATTCTGCCTTTTCAGTCCATATGAATTTTGAACCCTTTTCCAACAGCTTGTACAATGGACTCAAAATCATTGCCAAATTCTTGATAAACTTCCCATAGTAATTTACGAGTCCCAACCAACTTCTGAGTTCTGCTACATTTTGAGGGCGAGGGACATCTCGTACAGCTGCTACCTTATCAGCGCACTTTGAAATACCTTCTCTTGATATCACATGTCCCAGATATTCAACCTTATTTTCAAAGAACTTGCATTTCTTCAAGTTCACCCGTAAGTTGTTTTCCAACAATCTTTGTAGCACCTTTCTTAGTCTTAAGTTATGTTCCTCTAGATTTCTACCCTCTACAATTATATCATCATAAAATGCATGAACTCCTTCCAAACCCGCTAATATCTTCGCGATTTTCTCTTGCCATATTGCTGGTGCCAATTTCACTCCGAACATTAATCTATTTACACGATAAACTCCCTTCGTTGTTGAAATCGCCTGTATCATTGAACTTTCATCGTCCATTTCCACATTCAAATATGCTTGTTTAATATCTAATGTGGTAAAAAACTTGCCCTTTCCTATTGAAGCAAAGATGTCGTCAGTTCTTGGAATGGGAAAAGCACAATTCTCTACTACACGATTTACAGTAACTTTGTAGTCTGCGCAAAGTCGAACAGATCCATCTGGTTTCATAATAGGCACCACTGGTGTTCCCCATTCTGCGTACGATACCTTGGTTATAATTCCTTCACTTTCCAGTCTGTCAATTTCATCCTCTACCTTATCTTTCAAAGAGTATGGTAACGGTCGAGGTGGTTTAAATACTGGTTTCGCTTCCGGTTTCAATTGAATATGCCCTTTGTATCCAGGAATCTTTCCGATGTCATCCCTAAAAATCCCTTAATCCCTAAATATGCCCTTGAAAATCCTGTTTTATTTGAGTGATTAATTTTTCTCTCATTTTCTCATCAATGGGCTCAATTTTATTGACACTAACATTTGTTTTCAACAAAACCATCCACTCTCGACCAAAGATGGGTTGCAATCGACCTGGTAGGACATATACATTGCCTCGAGCCTCGGCATTGTCCACCTTGATGTTGACAGAGGCATATCCCAAAGGTTTTATTGTTTCCCCAGTATATGTCTTGAGTTTTAGCTCAGTTTTCTCCATCTTCTTATTAGGAAAATTCTTTCGAAATTCGTCTACTGATATTGTCGATACAGTAGAGCCGGTATCATACTCAAATGTTATACATTTATCTTCAATTTTACAGGTTATCATCATTCGTTTTGGTTTTGGACACACTTCTGGTAGATTTGCACTACTACTTGTCAGTTGTCCTATAGAGACTTCAAGTTCATCTGATGTATAATCTTTAGTATCTCCTTGGTTTCTATCAGTCGTCAAATGTTTAGTTTGTCCTCTGTTCAGCTGACCTCGACACACCCTAGCAATGTGACCTACTTTTTGACATTTAAAACATGTAGCAGTTTTACATGGACAATCATATTTTCTATGTTTTGTAGATCCACAACTGAAACATTTAAAGACACGTTCTTCATTGATCTTTGGACTTTTATCTCTCATTATACTGACACTTTCTTTCCCTTGAATTATGTCGGCTTCTACGGAGGCTCTTTCCATTGCTGACGCCAAGTCTACACATTCAGTTAAATTCATAGTTTTGTGGTTTTTCAAAAGTTCCCTCAAAATAGTCTTATCGCGTAACCCAGCTATAAACTGCTGCTGAATATGTGTGTCTTGAGTCGAGGCACTGCATCGATTACAGCTGAAGCAACAGTATTTGGCCATTCTCTTCAGATCACACAAGTATTCTTTTATCGATTCACCTTCACGTTGCTTCCTACAAGTAAAATTGTACTGCTCTGTTATAATACTTGGTCTTGGATTCAGAATCATCTCTACACATTTTATCAATTCCTCATATCCTCTAGAACTTGGTTTCTCAGGACTCAGGTGGTCGCATAACTGTTGATATGTGCTAACACCCATTGTTTGAATTAATATCTGAGACTTTTTAACAGTATTCGTCTCTATGTTCATGATTGCGAAGTAATTCTCCAGCCGCCCAACAAAATAATCCCAAGTCTCACACCCCTCTTGAAATTCTTTGAATGCTACATTGCACCAACTACCGGTACATCTTATCTGTTCCTGCATTCTAACGTTCCGACCTTCCACTGCTGCATTATCTATTTCATCTGTTTGTCTTCTACCTCTCCTTCTTTTTTCCATCGTTCGCCAGTTATTATAGTTGACTAAAACTCAATTAATTGAACAAGTAACTTTATTCACTTTACATTGTATAATATAACAAAAACTAGAATCAATAACAACAACAAAAACATTGAACTAAATGACATATGATGGAATAAATCAATCAGCTGATACTTTCACATACAGCCCAATATAGAATATACAACAGAAGAACATTTCAACAAACAACAATGTTCGTTTTCAGACACCTATAAAGTTCTAAAACGACAGCTGATAGAAAATGTTAATATACAGGTTAATAAGACTACACATTAGTTGTAATATCTTTATTAATTTCACTCCATAGTCCTACCAACTCAGGTGTTCCAATAGCTCAAGATATGCAGAGTCTGAATTGCTTAAAAATCTTAAAACAATAAACCAATGTAAATATAAATCAAACTTATGGTAATCGTCACCGACTCATCTCTTATGATGAATGTTGCTCTGTGGAACTGGTGACCTAAACATGCTGTGCTAACAATAGCTCTATTGCAAGGGATAACCTCAATGTGCTTGTGAATCCTCTGGCTAGCCTACTAAGGAGTAGAAATTGGTGTTGTGCTTCCCATATCCGGAGGGTTACCAGTGTCGCAGCTTGGTCATTACCCCTAAAAGATAGTTGCTCTTCACAAAATTTGTTAAAAACACCTTCAGCCTGGCACTGTCTGCAGGCAAAATGTCGAGAATTTAAACTACAAATCACATGTGCTCAGCCAACGCACCCCCCCAAAAAATATGCAGAGAAAATAACAATTCTTGGTAAACTTATCAGTAGGGGTGTGCGAATATTCGAACTTCCAACTTTTTCGAATCGAATATCGTGATATTCGAGGTGAAAACGTACCCATTTTCAAAATAAAAGTACGTTTTTTGTAGTTGCAAACAACTACGAATTCATTTTTTACATCAGAAACAGTTGTATCCTCACATGGACAGACGACAGATGAATAGCTGCTGTAAAATAATACCAACGATAATACTGACATCGCAGTTTTGCCACCAAATTCCCTCTGCCGTGTTATCAGTCATGCAGTACTTAGGTTAACTTACCTATTTAGGTTAATACCTGATGCGACAACAAATTTTTTCGTAAGATAAATTCTCGTATCACAGCATTTAATCATTTAACAAATAATAGTCCATCCTTCATCAGTTCTGTCTCGACCAGTATCCGATACCGACGAAACATCAGTTGGTAAGAGAGAATTGCAATCAAGACCAATCAGAGTTCACAGATGACCGACAGTGTCCAGAGTCGTCTTCAATTGCCAAAATGAAATATACCATAAATGCCCCATAAATAAATAATCGTGTTGGTGTTTCGTACAACTTTTTCAGGCCGTAAATATCATAAGCGGAATCCGGGATCACCACCGCTTCCAATTTTGATACGATGAAGTACAATAATTTTGGGCTGGCATAGAGTTGGCGGACCTGTTCATTATTTGTCTTTTCGTTTTCGATTCGAATGTCGTCGTCGTTCTAATCTTCGTCTGCTTGTTGAAGTTTAGTTAGAACGTCTATCGCGTCTTTTTCAATCGCTCAGATTTCTTTATTTTTCAATTAAGCAATTACGTAGAAATAGAATCGTTGAATGATCAAAAATTGGTTTTATGTTGTTGAAATCTGATGAATTAGGCGGAGCGTGTTTATTTTCGATACTTGATTAAGATGGTAATTTTTAGATTTATAACTCGAGAACGTCTATTGTGTCTTTTTCAATTGCTCAGATTTCTTTATTTTTCAATTAAGCAATTATGTAGAAATAGAAACGTTGAATGATCAAAAATTGGTTTTATTTTGTTGAAATCTGAAGAATCAGGCGGAGCGTGTTTATTTTCAATACGTGATTAAAATGGTCATTTTTAGATTTATAACTCGAGAATGTCTATTGTGTCTTTTTCAATCGCTCAGATTTCTTTATTTTTCAATTAAGCAATTACGTAGAAATAGAAACGTTGAATGATCAAAAATTGGTTTTACAGTAGAGTCCCGCAAACCCGGACTTCAATAACCCAGGATTCTGGATAACTCAGAAAGCCTGCCAGAGCAATAAAGTGCATTGAGATTCATGGCCAGAGTACACTGTGACACATTTAAAACAGTTTTAGTTTTTCTTTAAGTTTTTTTTGTAACTAATATACTTGATATATTTTTTACTATGCAATAAATAAATGATTTCTTATAGAAATAACAGAAACTACTCTTATTTTTTCTTATTTTTACTCATTTCCCAATAACTCAGAATTTTCACAAACCCGGACACCGTTCGGTCCACATTAGTCCGGGTTTGTGGGACTCTACTGTATTTTGTTGAAATCTGACGAATCAGGCGGAGAGTGTTTATTTTCAATAAGTGATTAAAATGGTCATTTTTAGATTTATAACGATACAATGTTGGTTTGACAACTTAAGCCTATGATAATAATTAATGAGTTTGCTTGCTGTTTAAAATGTAAAACAAATAAACTTTGTTGTAAGTAAATGGCCACTGTAAATTATCTTGAAATTTAGGTTAAGTTTACTGGTCTGACTTATTATTTTATATTATTAATCTAGGAGAATCAAAATCTTTGTTCTCAGGCATTCATGCACAAATAAAATTGAAAGGCTCTCTTCAAATATGAAGTAGTTGGTGAACCAAGTTTTATACGTAATTCTTTGGTCTAATCGCTTAAGCCTAGTCCCTGATCAAATAATTTATTGGTTCATTAAAAGGAAAAGCAACAAAGAGATGCAGAGACTTAAAAGTGAACAAATTTAGGTTGTAGTAGAAAAGGAATTGATAAGTAGCCTAATCCTGAAATTGCTACTAAAGGCCTAATTATGCTTATTCAAATGAATATTACCTTTGATTAAGGGGAATCAATAAATTTCTTAATTCTTAACAATTGATTAGTTGTACCTTTGTGTACTTTAGTAATTGATATTTGACCTATATTATTATGTTATAATCCTATTAATAATTAAATATGACGAATGAAGGGAGGAGAGGGAGAGAGTAGAGACAAGAGTAAAAATAATACCCCCGTTGTAGCAGACCTGCATACTCAGCGAATTTCAAATGCAAAACAACATATTTCAATCCAACATAGCGAGATTTGACATGTTTTTGTAAGCTCCATAAGAAAAACATGGGGAATGAGTATGCAGGTTTGCTGCTACAGGTGTGTTTAAACTGGTTGGTTTTAATTCAATATTTAGTAGATCTGAACTAGAAGAAGCCATTTACCAAGTTTTATCAAGATATGTTGAGAAATAAGCGAAATATAGAATTAGAATTATTTCCCACAAGGTTAACATTGAGACAACGTACTGTGTTTACCACTTTCAATATCTCGGTAACCAATGGACATAGAGCAGTAATTCAAGATAATAAATTGTTTGTTTTTTTGAGCTGAATTCAATGGTGCCAACAACAATTTGATAAATTTTATTTTTCTATGTGAAAAACTCAAAAAACCCATTTTTGGGGGGGTTTATCCCCCTTTACCCCCCCTTCCGGTGGTCCGATCGGGCTGGTTCACGAACTCGTCCGAGTGATTACCACTTTACACGTCTGTACCAAATTTCATTAAGATTGGACCATATTTACGGCCGCTTTCGTGTTAAAAGACATATATACATATATATATATATAAATTCGAACGATTGGTGTTTTTTGCTTCTGGGGACCCCAAAATGAAAAGTTAACATGGTGTTGGACTTAGGTCTTACCATGAGTACTACTGTAATAGCTTATTCCTTTAAGGAAATTCGCTAAAATCAAGAAAACACTATGAAATAACACTTTGGTTTTGATAACATTACAGTGTGTAAAAAAAGTCCGTCCCCCCCTCCTTAATTTTTTTGTTTGTTAAGATAAACAATTAACCTTTGGGGAATGATACTAATTCAACTCAAATTATTTTTTGACGTTACCAAAAATTTTGAGTGTCCCCCAAAAATGTGGGATTTTGGGGGCAACTCAAACTTTTCAAATGCAAACCCCTTTCGAGTGACCCCTCTTTTTAAAGAGCATTCAAAATGTAGATGAATGGTGGAAATTGGAGGTCTCTAACGTGTTTCTATTAAAATTGACAGCTTGTCAAAGTTTTGAATACAACGCATCCTTGAAAACTGGAGTTTAGGACATTTGGAGTTTTAATTCAGCTTTGGTGACGTAAAAATGAAACGAGCCTGGAAAAAATGTTATTAAATGAAAAAGTAGTCTCTTTTGGTGATATTTAAAATTTTGAGTGTCCCACAAAAATGGGGGATTTTGGGGGCAACTCAAAATTTTCAAATTCAAAGTGACCCCTCATTTTAAAGAGCTTTAAAAAAATAGGCGATTGGTGGAGGTTGGAGGTCGCTAACATGTTTCTATCAAAATTGGCAGCTTGTCAAAGTGTCCAGGAATCGTATTCAAAATGTTGACAAGCTGCCAATTTTGATAGAAACATGTTAGCGACCTCCAACCTCCACCAATCGCCTATTTTTTAAAGCTCTTTAAAATAAGGGGTCACTCGAAAGGGGTTTGAATTTGAAAATTATGAGTTGCCCCCAAAATCCCCCATTTTTGTGGGACACTCAAAATTTTAAATATCACCAAAAGAGACTACTTTTTCATTTTATAACATTTTTCCCAGACTCGTTTCATTTTTACGTCACCAAAGCTGAATTAAAACTCCGAATGTCCTAGACTCCAGTTTGTATTCAAAACTGACTTTGACAAGCTGTCAATTTTGATAGAAACATGTTAGAGACCTCCAATTTTCACCATTCATCTACATTTTGAATGCTCTTTAAAATGAGGGGTCACTCGAAAGGGGTTTGCATTTGAAAATTTTGAGTTGCCCAAAATCCCACATTTTTGGGGGACACTCAAAATTTTTGGTATCGTCGAAAAATAATTTGGGTTAAATTAGTATCATTCCCCAAAGGTTAATTGTTTATCTTAACAAACAAAAAAGTTAAGGAGGGGGGGGACGGACTTTTTTTACACACTGTATATTAATTATTGAATAGTTGCTAAAAAATGCTTGGTAATTTGCTGAGTATACAGGTTTGCCGCGAAAGGGTATTTATACTTACATGCTGCGATTTAAAATTTGATCTCATTTGAACGAATAACCATTAACATAAATATTCGTTCAAAAATATTCAATATTCGGAATAGTTATAAACTAGTCAATTAGATTCTATTCAAACCAAAAAATCACTATACGCACACCCCTTCTTATCAGCAGATAGAAATACTTTGGTACTTTTCGAGAAACGCTAGAGATATTTTCACAACAAGGAGGCTATTTTTTATACTTTGTGAAATATGATCATAACTGCAAGCAAAGCTATGTCCTGATAAGCCTGGTTTACACAGTTCTACTGGCTAATTGCCACTTGCTCTGGTCACCGTGTAAACAGGGCTTGACTAAGTTTTAATCAAAAATAAACCGTCTGGTAGAGGTGGTAGGAGTGCTTACTTGTAACCTCGTCCTGGTGGATGGAGGTAGACTGAGATGCAAGGACAATCCCTGCTTCTTGCGGGCCAGGAGCATCTGGTAAGTGGCGTTGTAGGAGTCAAACTGCTTCGCCTGCAGCTGCCGCCACAACTCCTCCCCCGGCATCTTGTAGTATGCAGCCATCGTGTTTAGGCAGTTGTTGTCCAGCTCTATTTCCTGAGATAACCACATTAATCAGATTATATTTACTAAAACTCATCCAATAAATAAATCAATAACGATTAAGGGAGAACATGATTCCAGTAACCACTGTAATTATAACAGAGTCTATGGTATTTCAAAGCTTATTCGTGGACAAAGTTGACAACTATCTGTGGACAAAGTTGATTTAGTAAATGTTTGAGGATTAAAGCTGACAAAAAATGAAAAATGTTAGTTTTTACATTTAATGAAGTATTTATTGCAATAAAAGGTATTTTAATCTGGGAAGGGGTTTTAAGATATTAATCTCCTTTGGTGGCCGCCCATCACAACTAATACAAAAACTCAAAAGGTTGCTAAATAAATATTCCCTTTTAACTGGTCTACTGGTTAGGATCAAATGATACTAGGCCCTTGTCAAATTTAACTCTTTGTAGGTTCATTGTACATCAATGATTACACTTAATTTCTAATCAAAATATGTAGCCCACAAAGGAACCACAAACACTTACCACAAAGGAATTAAAAAATATAATTCAATAATCTTGCAGTCAAAACAATAAGATACCATACAAAATAGTAATATTAATAAAAAATTTTAGTATTATAAAATCAAATTGAAGAATTATTTACACTGATTAAAAGACCCCTTGTTTACCTGGAATAGGCTGTCGTAGGCGACGGGCTCGTTGTAGCCGCGCAACACCCACGGGTGGGTCCGCAGCTCGTCCACGGTGATCCGCTTGGCCGGGTCCGTCTCCAGCATGGCTCGCAGGATCTGGCGGCTGCCCTGCGACAGGTGCTCCGGGGTCGCGTACTTCCCACTCTGCACAACACGACCACTTGTAGACCACTTGTGGCCTCATTACTTTGTTATGGTTAGTGAAAGGTTGTATGTCTGTGCACTAGGGATGGACAGATACTTAATTTTAAGTAATTACTCCAGTATAGAGGTCTGCGGGTACCCGAAAATTCGGGTAGCTTCGGGTAATTACGTAAACCCGAGTGGTCGGGCGGGTTTTTATTACACGTCGGGTCGGGCGGGTACCTACTACCCAAAAGAAATCGGACCCGACATACTACCCGAAAGAAACCCCAAACTTTAAAAATGTTCAACAATAATTAATTCGCACAAAGCTTTTGACTTACAGCGTCCACGCAATATTATAATGTGACGAACAAAGATGGTCGCGATCGCAATGTCAAACTTAGAAGCAATCTTCACTATACGTCTCAACTCAGACAACCAGCTTCCTTGCCGACTCAAAATTATCGTACGCTTACTGCTTCATATCGTATCCTCGTTTAGCAACCTAAAGGACCAGGGAACTGACGCAATGAAATAGTCGTAGGTACCAACACTAAATAGCTTTGAATAAGCTGGAATTTCTAGCAGAGATTATGATACAAGAGGTCTTATCGAGAAGATAATTGTTGCGATCTATTTTTGGACATGTTAAACCGGAAGAGCGTGTCCTTCCCACAAAAAACATAGAGCTCTCTCTCTCTCTCTCTCCACCCCCCCCTTCTCTTTCCTTCCTTCCTCTGCTCTATTTCTTAACCAACTATTATTTTCTTCATAGAAGTTTTATAATCAAACTAATTTTATGATGAATATAAATTATTGTTGGTTATTGTTGTTATAAAATATAAATACTATTTCATTGATAAATTATGAAATAATAAGTTTAATCATGAATATGAATATCTATTGACTGTAATGGTTATTGTATATTGTATATGGCACCATTTGGTGCATTACAATGTTTTACAAATCTTTCATTATATATATTACAGCATTATTAAAATTTTAGCTTAAAAAATTCATCTGTATCATAAATACAATGATTTGTAAAGAATGTCTTCAAGTACTTTTTAAATTGGTCTATTAATTAGTATTAATCTTTAATTTTAATATTTTTTTTTCTTTTAATTCATACAAATCTTTTAAGTTTTTTATATTTGATGGTAACTTATTGTAAAGTTTCATATTTGTGTATGTAATTGTTCTTTGTGTTTTAGAAAATCTTGTTCGTTGTCTAGCTTCAATTCATCAATATTTCTTGTCCCATGGTCATGTGTAGTGTTATTTTCTTCATGCAAACTGTAATTTTATCTTGTATGTATATATGTAAGTAATGTGAATGTTATGTTAGATTTTTACTTCGTAACTGCTTGGTAGTCCCATCAAAATTTAATGAAATTAATGTTTTGCTGACAAATGATACCCGAACCCGACCCGAATTTTAACGAAAATACCCGAACTCGACCCAAATTTTTTTCAACTTACATACCCGAACCCGACTTGACCCGAAAATTGATGGTTATCTACTACCCGACCCGAACCCGACCCGGCTTGAAAAATCACTACCCGCAGACCTCTACTCCAGTATATACAACTACTTTAACTCGAGTCAAGTACTTACATACAACTACTCGAAAAACAAGTAGTTACTCCTGCCGTCTACTCGGAATTATAGATAGGAGTTATGGTATAATCTTTTTAAACAAGGTTATTACCAGCAACCCCTATTCGGGAAGGGGGTACACCACCAAAAAACTTTAAATTACCCTAATACAGTAGAGTCCCGCAAACCCGGACTTCGATAACCCGGAATTCTGGATAGCTCGGAAAGCCTGCCAGAGCAATAAAGTGCATTGAGATTTAAGGCCAAAGCACGGTGTGACACATTTAAAATAGTTTTAGTTTTTCTTTAAGTTTTTTTGTAACTAATATAGTTTTTATATTTTTTACTATACAAGAAATAAATGATTTCTTATAGAAATAACAGAGACTATTATTATTTTTTCTTATTTTTACTCATTTCCCGATAACTCGGAATTTTCACAAACCCGGACACCGTTCGGTCCACATTAGTCCGGGTTTGTGGGACTTTACTGTAATGTTTATTGGAGAAGGTTTGAAAATCAACAACCGTTTAAAATTAAGAAGATTTTCTATTTTGGGACATCCAGTACTGTAGGGGTAATTTGGGAAAGAACATAATATAAAAACTATTTAATGAAAACACTTGGTGGATCAAAAAAACATGTTTGCACGATAATCATTATCCTAGTTTTAGCGAATTTCCTCTATAAGGAAAAAGCTATTACCATAGGTCTCATGGTAAGACCTAAGCCCGAGACCATGATAACTTTTCGTTATGGGGCCACCAGAAGCAAAATCCACCATTCCTTCAAATATATAAATATACATATATATAAATGAAGATCACTGATGAGGGCTACTATTGAATAAGTAATTAACCCCTTATCCGCGACGCACGAGATAGCTCGTGGTAGTATTTTGTGCACTTAAGCGTGACGCACGAGATAGCTCGTGGAACATCTATGTGCCCTCCGCGCGACGCTCGAGTTTACTCGGATTTGACGTTCTCAGTTGATTTATTTCATTACTTGGTTGGTACGACTGTTCTGATAGGCTTTTTCTTTCTTCAACTGTACAGTTGACCTTGACGAGTTGCAGACCGTTTGGTGCTGCACTCTAGTGGATTTTTCTGGAACTGCGTTCACGCCACGAGTTCTGCAGTATCGCGTTCGTCGCGTAGAGTCGCAAACCCCACGTGTTGGTGTTGATCGTGTAATTAAACTGCGCGCTACAGATCACGCGGGGAGCAAATTACTCCGCGCTTAAGGGGTTAAAATTAACATAAGTACGCTGTTTTTGTAAATTATTTTATTCACACTTGATAAAACTTAATAATTAATAAAGTGTGAATAAAGTAATTTACAAAAACCGGGTACTCATTTTAATTTTAATTACTTATATATATGTGTGTGTGTGTGTGTGTGTGTGTGTGTGTGTGTGTGTGTGTGTGTGTGTGTGTGTGTGTGTGTGTGTGTGTGTGTGTGTTGTGTCTGTTAGCACGATAGCGGCCGTAAAAATGGTCCAATCTTAATGAAAATTGATACAGACGTGTAAAGTGGTAATCACTTGGACAAGTTCGTGAACGAGCCCGATCTGACCACCGGAAGGGGGGGGGGGGTAAAGGGGGATAAACCACCCAAAAATGGGGTTTTTGAGTTTTTTTAAATAGAAAAATAAGATTTATCGAATTTTTGTTGGCGCCATTGAATTCAGCTAAAAAAACAAACAATTTAATATCTTGAATCACTGCTCTATGTCCTTTGGTTACCAAGATATTGAAAGTAGCAAACACAGTACATTGACCCAATGTTAACCTTATGGGAAGTAAATAAAATTCTATATCTCGGTTATTTCTTAACATATCTTGATAAAACTTTGTAAATAGCTTCTTTTAGTTCAGATCCTAAATATTGAATTAAAACCACCCAGTTTTAATATAACTATAGCAGCAAACCTACCTGTACTCATTCCCCATGTTATTCTCATGGAGCTTACCAAAACATGTCAAATCTCACTATGTTGGATTGAAATATGTTGTGTTGTATTTTAAATTCGCTAAGTATGCAGGTCTGCTGCAACGGGGGTGTATTTTGGTGTTATATTTGGGAAAGAATAATTAATCAAATATTAATTTTAGAAAGCCAAAACAAAGAAGTTTGCTCAATTTTGCTTATCATGGAAAAGGTAAGATTTAATGGCAAATGGGTTCCTGATTCTTAGCCTTGTGAGGCTTAGACCCGGAAGTGTGTTAGCCTGGGTGATGACCAATGGTTTCTAATATTTAGCCTCATTTTGAGAGGCTTAGATCTCTGTGGGGTGCTCAGGATTTTGCCCTGAGGGGGTTAGACCAGAAGCCTAGAGTATTTTTGGGACAGCTGGAATTTCCAGACATTCAGAGGGGCTGGAGGTCCTCCCCCCAAAAACACTGAAAATAAAGTACCTTACACACCAGTGTCACAGACACGATGTCGCTGACATTTTTCTTGTCCGTGACATGCCACTCGAAAACCAACCAATGTTAGCAAATGGAGTTTTACAAATCAGTGTTGCAGACACGATTTACCATTACAGAAATAATACATTTCCTGCTGTAAAGTAGAGGTGTGCAGATAGTGAATTTTTTGATCGGATCGGTTTCGGATCGGATGACAACAGGTTCAGATAGGATAATACCGGATTCGGATATTTACGGCACGGCGTAGTGAGCAGATTTAAGTTTTCTCATAAGCCTAAGGTAATTACAAGGAACTACCATATTATCCTAATGTGTAAGGTAAGGTTTGCCTTGATATGCTTGAGTTGTTGATTGTTGTGATATATTGTTTCCAATATAGGCCAAATGTCAATTATTAAAGTATATATGCAAACGTACAACTAATTAATTATCTGTTAAGAATTTAGAAATTTATTGATTCCCCTTAAGCATAGGTAGTATTTAACTGAATAAGCTTATTAGGCCTAAATCAATTTCAGGATTTACAACTTAAATTCCTTTTTCAATGCAACCTAAATTTGATCACTATTTGGCCTCTGTATTTGTTGTTCTTTTCCTTATTTGATCAGTGACTACGCCTGTGATTATACAAAATAATTAAATATAAACCTTGATTCACCAATCACTTCATATTTTAAGAAAGCTTTACATTTTTATTTATGTGTTAATGCCTAACAACCAAGATTTTGATGCACTACAATAATACTATAAAAACTAAATAATAAGTCTGAGCAGTAAAACTTAACCTAAATTTCAAGATAAGTTTCAAATGTTGTAGGTTTCAGTATTAAAGCTTGGGCATTTAATTAGAACAAAGGTCTATATGTTTTAGATAACAAACAACAAGAAAACTCACTAATTATTTTCATAGGCTTAGGTTGTCAACTCAGCATTGTACCGTTATCTTAAAAATTGTCCATTTTAATCACTTGTAGAAAGTACGGCCGGCCGCCTTTTGACTCGGCTTAATTCGACAAAGATTAATATTCCAGCAAAATAAAACTTATTTTTGGTCGTTCAACTTTCAATTTCTAGTTGGGTAATTGCTTAATTGAAAAATAAAGTAATCTGTCAATAGAAGAAAGATGTTATTGAGTTAATTCAGTTTTTAAGCAGAAGGCAGACGACGACATTCAAATCAAAAACGAAATGAGATGAAAAGACAAACAATGAAATGAACAGGTTAGCCAACTCTTTGGCAGCCCAAAATTATTGTAGGCTTTTTATTTTATCGTATCAACAGGCCGCTTAAGATATTTACGGCCTGAAATAGTCGTGCGAAACATCAACACGACTATTTATTTATGGGGTATTTACGGGATATTTCGTTTTGGCAATTGAAGACGAATGTTCCAAGGACACTGTCGGATGTCGGACAATGGCGAACTCTGATTTGGTTTTGTTGCGATTCTCTCTCATACTAATCGATGATGTTTAGTCGGTAACGGATACTGATCGAGACAGAACTAATAAAATGTAAATTTAAATTTGTTATGGCGAATAAAGTTATTATTATTATTTGTTAACTGATTTAATGCTACGATACAAGAATTTATCTTAAGAAAATGTTTGTTATCGTGTCTTGTATTGCGCAATACTCTGATCGTATTCAACAATCTCGATCTAATCACGAGTCCCAATATCAGCAACCGAAATACATCGATTGATGCATTCCACATCGTACCACATACTTGTTCTAGCTGCTATCGCAACCATCACATTTCAAAGCGTCGTTTTTGCTCCGCGATGTTTTCTGTCACTAATATACTTTCGTCGGCAGTGACTTCTTTTGTTTGGAAGACCTTCCAAACTTGAAAATTTGATCCTTCTTTAAAATTTCCCCCAAAATATGCAGTCTATCTGATAGAGTCGGATATATAGTCAGTCTTACCGGATATTAATAAAACCCTTGGATCGGATTCGGATATCCGATCCGAGTTTTCGGATATCCGCACACCTCTACCGTAAAGACAAAGAACGGTTCCCTGCATCCCTTTTACCCTGCATCCCAAAGACTTTTACCCTGCATCCCTTTAGATTGCAATCCGCGGATACGATGAACACCAGAATCATACGATAATTTTTGTTCGTAAAGACAACAGCAGGTTGCCTGAACAGAACTAAAGTCAGCGACATCATGTCCAAAACATTGATGTGTAAGGGGCCTTATTAAGTGTTCATTATTGCTGGTTTAGGCCGCACGACCCGAGCTGGAAAGTTCGGATGAGTCCATTTATATGCAATGGGGAGTGAACTAATTTCTAGCCAAATTCGGAAGGAATGATGCGCGAATTGAGCAGAAATGCCATAAAATTTCTATAAATGAGGGCATTAAATAATAAATATTTTACAAAATATTTCTAGATTTGTATTTTTTGTACAAAAAAAAAGCTCTGGGGGGGGTCCGGTCCTGCTCGTCCCCCCCGTTGGCACGCCCCTGTTAGACCCAGAAGTTTGTTAGCCTGTCTAATGACCAATGGTTTCTGATATTTAGCCTCATTTTGTGAGGCGTATATCCGGAAGAGTGGTAGCCTCATTTTGTGAGGCTTAGACCTGGAAGTGAGTTTTGTAAAGTTTGTACTTTTCACACCTTTTTTTAGAGGGCTTTCCTCAGTACTATAAATCTGGCAAATGTCAGGTAAACTGATAACATTTTGTAGGTGCTAACCAGCTCTAAGATGTATCTAAACTAACCATATACCAGTAACACTTTACAATTCACAAACCATTATTTGCTTGTAAAGTACGTCAATCTTTTCACTCTCAAATGGAAGGCAACCACAGAGTAGAGCATACAACATGACACCCATGCTCCAAACATCAACAGCAGCACCTGCAAAGAAAACTAGTTTAGTCTAAGCATGGTGATATGTTTGGTTTAATTCCAGAGCAGCCTCGACTTTATCTTAAATATCAATAGCCATTAAATGTAATTTTTTATTAATCTTCTTTTCAAATGTAACTATTTATCAAACTGGCTGATGAATCCAGTGTAGTCCAAAATTCCAAAGTGTAGTCTCTTTATAAACTTACCGGATCAATAAATTTTATTTCAATATCGTTAATCATTTGCACACAGGTTGAAAGGTGCTACTATGACTTAAATCTAATTTGCAAATATCAGAATTTTTTGCCAGTAAATTAATAGGTTTTCTGATCAGGGGTGGATCCATTTGTCAGGTTCATGGGGGGTAGCTATCAGCGAAACTATGAGCACATCAAGAGGGGAGATCACTGCAATTAAAGGCCTAGGGGGGATATCACCCAGTGTACGGAGGATCTGGAGGCTTTTACCTGAGACATTATTCAGTTTTAAAACACACATTTCTAGGCAATTTAAAGAATGTAAATACGTAAACCGGTAGTACTCCAGAAATCAGAGCTAACTAAGACTAAACCCTGCTAAGAATACAGAAATTCTAATATTTTAGCGAATTTCCTTAAAGGAATAAGCTATTACGGTAATACTCATGGTAAGGCCTAAGTCCGAGACAATGTTAACTTTTCATTTTTGGGTCCCCAGAAGCAAAAAACACCATTCGTTTGAATTTATATATATATATATATATATATATATATATATATATATATATGTGTGTCTGTTAGCACGATAGCGGCCGCAAAAATGGTCCGATCTTTATGGAATTTGGTACGGACATGTAAAGTGGTAATCAATTGGACGAGTTCGTGAACCAGCCCGATCGGACCACCGGAAGGGGGGGTAAAGGGGAATAAACCCCCCCAAAAATAGGTTTTTTGAGTTTTTTACATAGAAAAATAAATTTTTTTGAATTTTTGTGGGCACCATTGAATTCAGCTCAAAAAACAAACAATTTAGTATTTTGAATCACTGCTCTATGTCTATTGGTTACCGAGATATTGAAAGTGGTAAACACAGTACGTTGTCCCTATGTAACCTTATGGGAAATAAGTAAAATTCTATATCTCGGTTATTTCTCAACATATCTTGTTAAAACTTGGTAAATAGCTTCTTCTAGTTCAGATCTACTAAATATTTAATTAAAACCACTCAGTTTTAATATACCTGTAGCAGCAAACCTGCATACTCATTCCCCATGTTATTCTTATGGAGCTTACCAAAACATGTCAAATCTTACTATGTTTGATTGAAATATGTTGTTTTGCATTTGAAATTCGCTGAGTATGCAGGTCTGCTTCAATGGGGGTATTTAGGAATTAAGTACCTAAATTATGCTTTGCACAAAAAAAAAGTAATGTATTAATCTTTTGTAAACAACTCTTTAGCCGAAATTCCTACACTCACTCTCTCTTGATCTGCATCTAAAACTTATAGATCAGAACATATTTTTCTGTCCCCCGCGATCTAAGAAATGAATCTTAGGAAACAATTTTTGCAACCCCATGCGATCCGCACCTGAATTCTCGGGACAACATTATTTCCAACGTCAAATGATCAGCATCTAATTTCTCAGCTCCAAATTACTGCTGCCCTTCAAAATCCGCCTTCGATTTTACCCAGAAACATTACTACCAAACGTCCCCCCATTAGTCAAAAGAACTGTATGAGACATCGCCCTCCCCTCAATGAGCTCCGAGGCGGTGTAGCAAGGTGAGCCACAGGTACTAGTACATCTACAAGCTACAAGTGGCGTGTCACTGACCCAGATACTTGTCGCCCTTGATGAGTTCCGGGGCAGCGTAGGTAGGTGAGCCACAGGCGGTGTCTAGGTGGGAGTCCAGGGCAGGCTGCGGCTTGGCACACAAGCCAAAGTCTATCAGCTTCACACACTGGTCCCTATCCAGTAATACATTCTCCTGCAAATCATCAGTTTTAGCTTTCAAACTAAATATGAGAACTACAAGCAGTTACAAATGGTATGCTATCATCCAAAATGCTAATTGCTGTTTTTTAAATTAACAAAAAAGTATTTTGATTACATATGGATGGCAAACTAAATAGCAATAAAATGTTGCAGATTCCGTAATTGCTTTTCCTTTTGTTGATTCAGAACTATCACACCGACCAACTGTAAAATTTGGCATTTGACAATGAGGCCCTATAGAATGAAACTATAACCTGATAGTACTTACTTTGTCAGGTTTGAAAGCGGACATAAAATATAAGTAAATTACCAGTCGGTCTATATGACACTCATTATTGCTATTCAATAGGTGAATGTATTACTAGGTTAACCTTTCTTTTTTATAGCTTGCTTTTTCATTTTGATGGACAAGAAATTTATTTAGTTTTGTTAATAGAACCGGAAACTAGGATGATGTGAAGCTGCATGTGGTATCAACTAATTTAATTCAATAATAGACTAAATAAATTAACAGGGACTACTATAAATTAACAGGGGTATGTGATGCATCAGAATTTTGATGCAAAATTTGATGCTTGAGTAATCGAAATGGCGATGCATCGAGTACATTCGATGTGGTCAAAATCGGCCAAGTTCAAGTCGAAATTTGTTAATCAAACTTTTTTTATGTTCTGTTTTAATTAAACCCGCATTTCCTTCTTCCTACATTTGATGAAGAGTGTTTAAATTTCTCGTAAAGGTATTGTGTGTCTAACGGTATACCGTGGTGTTGCTGACGTCGACCAGCTGCTTGCCAGTACTGCTAAATTGAACTGAACTAATAATAGTGAAAATCTATGCAGAAATTGATACACTACCAATATTATTAACTTTTAATATGTGCTATTGTTCATACATTTCAACTGCTTTGAATCACTATCTTCACTCAAAAAAGATGGTTGATGCACTTTGAAATTCCATGATGCAAAAATAGTTATTTATAAAGAATGAAAATTTTCACTTCAATTACCCTTTTCTAATTTACGGCCTACAATCTCTCTCATTTGTAACTATTTATAACAGTTTAGAATTAGTTAAGATTTTGCCACAAATAGACTTTTATTTTTGTATATTTTTAGGCATGCTGGATCATGAGTTATTATTATATTCTAATGAGTAAATACTGTATTGTTATGATGATCCTTTGGTTGTTTGTAGAGAAATTGAAGATTTGAATACTAACTTTTTTGAAGAGAATGTAACTAAGGATGTTCGTGACAACTTTAGAATTTTGCACCAAAATATTAGGAGCTATAATAAAAATATAGGCGAATTTTTAGTTTTTTTTTTTACAAGGCTTAAAGGTGAAATTTCATTGCATTATTTTGACTGAAGCATGGTTAAATAATGATGAGAGCGATTTAATGTGTCTTGAAGGCTACACCATGTTCAGGAGTTTTAACAATTTGAACCAATGTGATGAGTTAGTTATCTACATAGATAACTCCTTAACTGTTGATCGGTGGGGTCGCCACTGGCCTGTCCTTGAGTTTCAAATGGGCTGATATCGTGTGTAATTTGCTTGGCATTTATCGTAGCCCATCTTCCTCTTTACCTTTATTTATAGACGGCCTAGAGAATTGTTTAGATAGCCCTGATCATGTTGCTCAACTAACAATAATAGGTGGGGATATGAACTGTGACATATTAAATCCGCAATTGAATTCTGCTGAGGAATGTTATCTGGATATGCTATATGATTCAGGTTTCTTATCTTGCATTGATAAAGTAACGCGGCCGTTGAGTTACACTTGCATAGACCATTTTGTTATAAAATTATCCACCCATTTTTCTGCAATTTCTGACGTTTTTCATTCATCGATAACTGATGGCAAGTCGTTGACCTTCTTAGAGATTCAAAGTCACTCCTTAAAAAATATCTGGGATAAAAATTGTACGTTTACAAAGGTTAATTGGCCCAATATTTGAAATGACCTGAGTGTACAAAATTGGGAAAACTTTTTAAACTCAGTTAATGTTGATACGGCCACAGAAACCCTGAACCACACGCTCAATTCAATTCTTATAAAGAACTCAGCTCTGTTAAAAAAATCGTTGAAGCAGACTAAATTAAAACCTTGGATAACCTTTGGTTTACTAAATTCCATTCGTCACCGCGATAAATTGAGTAGGCAGGTTAAGAACCAACCATTCAAAACAAAATTGCGTGCTAGATATATTAAGTACCGAAATCTTCTCAAATCAATGATAAAAAAAGCTAAATATATTTTTTACAAAAATAAAATCGATGAAGCTCAAGGGGATTCAAAAAAGTTTTGGAGTATTGTGAATGAGGTTTCTGGGCGTCCTAGCGCTAAGGGGAAATTTCCTGTGGAAGCCTTCTGCGAGTGCGGCGATGCTGTCTCACCCGACCAAATAAAACATTTGAGTAACAACTTCAATGATTTCTTTGCATCTGTAGGGTCAAACTTGCGCTGCAAGTAGTGGGCCGGCCGAGGTTGATGACGCCGACCATGCCGTGAGGGCTGTGTTCTCGCTGAGGCCTGTTACTCGGGAGGAACTTTTACAAGTGGTAACAAGCATTAGGGGTAATTCACCAGTTGGGTATGATGGCGTACCATCCAAGTTAATTAAAGACAACATTAATCTTATTGCTGATCCACTTTTATATGTAATTAATTTAAGTACTTGTACATGCAAATTCCCAACTTCCTTAAAGGTAATCCCAATTTACAAAATCGGTCAAAAAGACAATATTACCAATTTCAGACCAATAACATACTCAGTGCAGTACCAAAAATTCTTGAAAAATGAGTGGAACAGCAACTAGCTTCTTACCTCAAACAAGAAAATATTATTTCAGACATGCATTTCAGTTTTAGAGCAAATAAGTCCACCCACCCATGCTTTATTTGAAATTACCAAAAACATCTCTGATCAGATTGGCTCAAAAAAGCGTGTCTTGGTAACCTTCTTGGATCTAGCTAAAGCCTTCGACTCAATTGACCGTCAACAATTAATTTCTAAATTAAGATTGGTTGGTGTACATGAACTCTCACTAAACTGGTTCTGTACTTACCTGGACCACCGTTTGCAAGTTGTATCAATTAATGATATCAAAAGTGACCCCAAAAGCTATTGATTGCCTTGGTGGTCCAAGGTAGTAATTTAGGTCAGTTGTTATTCCTAGTATATATAAATAATATAGCTGAATTAAGTGTTCGGGGTAAGTTGTTCCTCTTTGCAGATGACACGGCCTTGGTGCTCACCGGCTGCTTGTGGGATGGTGTTTTTGACCAGGCGTCCTGTGACCTAATCAAAATTAAAAACTGATTTGATCATAACACATTGACTTTAAATGTTTCAAAAACTAAATGCCTGCCGCTATTTTTCAAAAGCGAAAGTGACCCTGGTCAGAGACGTTTATGTCTACATTCCTGTGGTGATCCACTGATGCACGCTTGTGGATGTGACGTCATTGAGCGTGTGACACAATATAAATACTTACGAGGGTTGCTATTTAAGTTTTTGGTGCTGGCAACACTGATTGTTGCTAGGCGCCAGCTGGTGTTTCCGGCGGAAACTTTACATTGTTGAACTTAACCCCACTTATGACATTTGGTCATTTGAGCGCTGTTAGTGTGTTTAACAGTAGTTTTTAAATTTAATGTTGTGTTGAAAACGGAACTAACCCGAAAACACTTCCGTGCAATAATTTTTCACAACTTTCGACGTGGATTATCAAGACAAGAGAGCAACAATGAACTTTCATCTTTGTATAGAAATGAAGCCCCATCCTACAGCACCACAAAAAACTGGTATAATGAATTTAATCATGGCTGAAGCTCTCTCCAGGATGAACCCTGTGAAGGCCGTCAAAAATCAGAGGTTAGCCAGAGAACATTGATGCTATGCTTGAACTGATAAAACAAGATCTTCATGTGACATATGGTGAGATTGAGGCATCACTGGGCATTAGTATGACTAGCATCAGTAAGATCTTGCGTGATCATTTGGCTGTAAAAGTTTTTCTGTGTAGAATCTAAAAATACGATGAAATACAGGGTGTTCCTTGAGAAAAAAATAATGTTTTCCGCCATATTGGAAAGTTACAGGAAATTTTAAAAATTGTAACACATACCTAAAAGGAGCAAAAGATAATAGGTTTCCTTTCAAGTTATACATAAAATAAAAAGGTAGCTATTGGAAAACTTAGACTGGAAAACCGGTATAGTGAATAATATAGTCATATGCCGAGATTGACTGACAGTGATAAAAAAGTTTTGATTGCCGTGAAATCACCGAATCTCTAGGCCTAAGAAATAATCAAGAAATCTACCGAAAACTGCACAATTGAGAGATTTTCCTGTCTCAATTTAAAAAAATTGTGTTTTCCCATTTTTTGCATATTTTTCTTGTTTGGGAGAAGCTTGAGCCCCCCCTGGGTTCGTGCCTGCTAACTTTCTTTATTTATGTTGCAATTTATTTCATTTAAGTAGTTCTGCAGTGATTAAAAATGTAGAATTGTGTTTCTAATAAGAGAACAAATGACATAAAATTTGTTAAATTTTTTAGATGTTATATTATGCCAGTGTATTTATAGTGAAAAATAATACCATAAATAACAGTTTTTTGCGGTGTTTTGCGCTGCACAGGGTTAGTCTAGTTAATTTATTAAAATTTATTTCATAGCCCCTTAACTGCAAATATGACTAAATATAGGTTACTATACCTTTTCTCCTTCAGCAGTTCAAATTTCAGTGTCAAACTTGAGTCTGCATCCTGACCCGTGCGCGAGATAATTTTATAGATAGGCCTATCAATTAGTTTTTTAAAAGTTTTAAGTGTCTTTACGTGTGTACGTACGTGTTTATGTACCGTGTTTGTGTTAATTTTAACTATTGTGACAATGACCAGGTTGTTATCTGGATGTGCTGTGGTTTGAAAATGGTTTCTTAAAACCAAAACATGTCAACATATTTTGACACTGAAATCTGAACTGCTGACGACGGAGAAAATGCATAGTAACCTATATTTAGATTAATTTATTTTGTTGTTTGTTAAAAACTCTTTTAATCAACATGAGGTTGTTTTGGGCTGCAATTTCACTCATAGATTTACCAGAAACTAATAAATCTGAATCATTGGCATAGGGGCAATTTAATGTTTTCATGTTTTGTGGTTGTTAGGAGACCTATTATGTAACAGAGAAATAAAATTGGACAACTTTAGAGCCCTGGGGAACTCCAAATTTGACATCCTTCAAAGAAAATTTTACTTTAATTAATTGAATAAATTTGATAATATTATTTATTTCCACATATTGTTTTCTATTTTCCAGATATGACTGAAACCATTTTATAGAATTATTGACAATATAACATTTTTCTAATGGTACTAGGAGGCGCAGTCCCTGTGGCTTCAAGGGAAGTCGAGAGCGGCATCATTTGAAGCGGTACATAAGCTGACTTTCATTTAGTAATCGAACACGCTGCATCAAATCAAATCAAAATTTTATGAATCACATTGTGCATCAAAGTGAAAAAAATGTTGCAATGTACATCCCTATAAATTAATTAACTACTGCTTAAACGTATATATAAACTTACAGGTTTAATATCTCTGTGGACGTAGCCTTTGCTGTGCAGGAATGCCACTGCTGAGAGAATTTGCCGAAAAAATGACCTTGATGACATTTCACTAAGTCGGTTACACTGCACTGCAAGGCATATAAGTAAAAATCAGGCTATTTTTATAAAACCTAGGCCCTATAGAAACCTGACAGTAACAAATAATTTTTTCCCTTCAAAAGATAATTCATAATAATTGTCTTTGTCTTGCTAAGTTACAAAAACTTTGCATTCCAAAACTGGTCAGCTAAAAAGTAATTGTACACTTCTAAAGGAATCTAAGTTGTTTGACTTTTACAGTGCTGATACATTTTTCAATGTTTTCCATATTCAAGCAGTCTTCTTATAAGCTTTATGCTAATGTTTCCAATTACTATTTCTAAGAACAAGAATTAAAAGTTTAATTCTTTTTAAGAATTAAAAGTTAAAGCTTTATAGAGCTCCTTTAGTGTCTTAACTCCTAAATAGCATTGGAGAATGACAATACATTGAAAGCATGCACAACATGAAAAATAGTTTTAAATTTTTTATAACCTCAAAGCTGATAAGAGCAAATAAAAACAGTTTATATTACCTTTGACTACTGCTTTAATAAATCTGATACAGGATGGTTTCAGAAATACAGAAATACCTTTTCATCATCAAATCAACTCATGAGTAACCTTATTTGATCAGACCTGAAGATGGGAAGGTATTTCTGAAACCATGGTGGTCCTATATCAGATTTCTTAAAACTGTAAGCGAAGGAAATGTAACCTGTTTTAATTTGGATGGTTATAAGCATAAGTGGACCAAGCGCCACTTTTTCAGAAATTGAGTTATTAATACCATCTGAAAGAAGATTTTTTAGTCATTTTTTCCGATAGTTTCCATATTACTCTTTGGAATACTTTTTTGTAATAAATTATTTTATTTTCTCCATAACATTAATTAGAAATTTTTATTATGCATAACAGGACCAAACAGCAAAACTTTCCAAGTTGTTCCATTGTCATTTATCAATCATTAAAATAATTTTTTGGACATTTCGAGTTCTAATAATAATCCCAAAAATGTATTATATTTAAGTCTCTATTGTAATACAATTTCTTTGCATCGTAATTAAAGTTATCTAGAAAGTGTTTAGTTTACTACGCATAAAAGGACCAAAAGCCATTCACGCTTATAACATCTAGCTAAATATAAGATGACCCATACTTATGTGTTTTTAATGAATTATACATTAATTTAAACTGAAATAACAATATTGTATTTCTTATAATGCTGAATTTTTTTCCAAAATTTAGTTTTGCATAAAAGGACTAACTGCTAACTTTAACTTTGACCTTTAATATCTCCTAGGAAACTAAAAATTCATTCATGATATTGAATTCAAAAGAAAGCCAAACTCATACTAATTGCAGAAAACCCCACGGTGAATCCTGTTAATAAAAAGGGATATCATGTTAAAAAAAAACTTTGACCTTTAAGCCCCGTTTTCCATTCAATATTTTCTGCTCGAAACATTGTTAAGAGCTAAGCTCACAACATTGTTCAAGTAAAATGTTTAATGGAAACGCTCGTGAAGTGTTGGTCAACATTGTTGGCAGCAAAAAGTGTTGTAAGCTGATGCAGCTCACAACAAAGTTGTGAGGAAAGATTAAAACATAATGGAAACAGTGTCCCAACTCCCAACACTGCTGTGAGCAGAATTCGCACATGCGCAGTGAGTGGTGCAGACGCCACCCCACCCCGTGCACCCCGCACTGTCTACGTCTCTCGTCGACTGCGCTGCACGTGGTGTTTGTTTACTTTTGTGTAGTGTACCGGACATTGTCAGTTTTGTGAATATATTCAACTTTTTATTGCGTCCATAATGGATACCCCAGATTGGAGCAAGGACGAGCATATAAACCTCATATCTTTGTACGAACTTGAGACTGTCTTGTGGGACATAAAAAGCAGTAAGCATAAAAATTCCAATAAAAGGGCTGACACTATAAACTATATTGATATCATTTTATTTTATTGATTCAACTGATTATATTTTATTTATTTTATTGATATATTTTGCAACTAAGGTTGCAACAAGGTTCAAAAGTACTTCAAAATCACTTGTCATGTGTAAAAGGTTTTCAAATCCAGACTGCACTCTCAAATCCCTTATAAGAGAATTATATGCATCTTCAACTGCCTTTCTTGCCAAAAAACTCCTAACCCACCATCACGATCGCTTCCTACGTTTTAACGACAATATTTGGTGATATGCACCAGCCATAACCACAAAAGCTGCCGCCGCTGTGTCTTCACCCTTCATGCTGACTGACGTGGAACTTCCACGGTGGTAGCTACCATTGATATGTATATCGATGGTAGCTACTGGCGTTGCACGCTAGACAAGGTGAGTTGGTAGGGAGGGGAAGCGCGGAGGAGTCTTTCCACGGGAAATGTTGGCGCGTGTTGAGCGAATGGAAACGGTGTCCCAACAATGTTTTCAGCTGTGCTCAAAGTTGCTGTGAGCACAGTTCACAACATTGTTGGAGGAAATGTTGAATGGAAACGAGGCTTTAAATAATGTTGCTCTATTTATAAGACTAGATTATTCAACCTTTAGAGGGTTGGGTTTATAACTGGACTGGAACAAGGAAATTTATCAGGGGGGCAAAGCCGAATTTGCCGCCCCCCGGTTTCCAATATTAAAAAAAGGCCAATGCATAATTTTTTGTGAAATGTGATAGGGCACTAAAACAATATTGAAAATAAATTATGATTGGATAGTTATTGGAATTTTTATTACTCTCTTTTAAACAATACACAATTGTGATGCGGAAAGTGAAAAGGGACCTCAAGTCCGAATTTTCCTATTTTAAGTTATTAACCCTCGAGCGGGCGCACGCGGAGTTTTCCTGCGCACATGTTTTTTATGTTAAAATAAACAGACATAATGGGTGTCGGCGGTCGTGTCCGGCTCCGTACTTTACGCCCCTCATTCAAGGAATTTCCTAAAGCTATTTATACCCCCCCCCTCCTTGGTACCTCGTTATATGCAATTCAGTGATGCCGTCTCAGTTTGCGGAGGGCCCTCTCCCGTTACACAGACACTGTTACCTATTTTTTAAATTCATAATAACAATGGATTTGTAATTATTATTTTTTTGGACTTTTCCTTTTGCTTTCGAAAAAAATATAAGTGAAAGGAAAAATCCAAAAATGTTAAAATAATTAGTACATATTTTATACTAGAAAATTACTTACTATGTTTAATTGAAATATTACACCTATTAAGTTGAACAATTAAATGAATCGACGATGAAATGTGATTCCTAATGAAGTTTTTCAACATTTAAATAGTCTATTTCGTTATAAAACAAGTAAAATGGGTTAAATTTGTGCAATCTAGGGTCGCGGAGTAAAACTCCGCATGCGCCCGCTCGCGTTTTGCCGGTGAAGCGCCCGCTCAAGGGTTAACATCCTGAAATTCAGCATTAAATTACGTGAACAATTTGACATATAATTTATAGTGCTATGATTTTTTGTCTTTGAGTTATTGGCATTTTAATTTTAACTAGTTAAAACAGGTATTTTAGGAAATCAAGGTCCGGAACTTCAAACGTTCACAGAAGATTTATTATTAGTATTTAAGTGATGAATTAGAAAAGCTGAAAACTAGATCTTTAAATTTAAATAAAAACAGAAGTGATACACTTAAGATTTAATTGTTTAAAAAACACAAAAGCAAGAAGTTAGAAAAGGGACCTCAAGTCGGAAGGCAGAATACCGAGGAATGAAAGAGAAATACACTGTCAAGACAGTGATTTTCGGACTTAGACAATATTCTTTTACAACGAAAAACTTGAAGTAGTTCACTTATCCGCCGATAGATGTCAGGAGAGACTAGTTTTGTAATGCACCTGACAACTCTGTCAGTGCGGGCTTGCACATTTGGGAAATGGGATCTGAAGTCGCCCGCCATGTTATTTCCCATTTAAGCGATTAGAGGTCCCTTTTCGTATGCATGACATAGACTGCTAAATCGATTACCGGTATTTTTGAATACTTCTCGGATTCTTATTGCTAAAAATAACCGGAAGAATATGTACAAGAAAGATTAAGGAATCGTATCCAATTGAAACCTAAAAATCGATATTTTTGACCCAATTCAACTAAAATGCCCGTACTGTAAAATTTACTCCAGGGACTTGAGATCCCTTTTCACTTACCGCATCACAAATAAAAACGTATACGTTTTAAAGAAAACCATAGCTTTTTTTGACAACTAAAACTAACTTTTTTTGACAGCTATAAAGTGTAATCAGACTTCAAAATTCATTCGGGGCTTTTCAAGTTACAAAGTAAATTTGGAAAAAATGTATTAGGCCTGAGCTCACAAATTTGAAGTCTCAGTTATTTCTTATTTTTCATAGAGAGTAAAAAAAATTACCACATTTATTAGTTTTCAAATGTTTTTAAAGTTGAAACAGAAACAGCAAGATGGGCGCCATCCCGGTTCACGAGCGGCTTAATATAATTTTCCCAGCATTAAAACATTTTCGACAGGAACTAAAATAATAATATAAAACTGTAATAATAGAAAAATCTTTAAATATCAACTTGTAATAAATCAGTAACTGACTTAACCAATGACAATTGCCTAATATTGCTAATACGTTACCAATTTTGACGTTTTTATAATAAAAACAATTAAAGAGGCGAATTTTGTCTTCTTCGACATGCAATTTAGTAATATGAGATTATAAATTACAATTATTAGCAACCCTTAGTTGTTATACAACTGTTGGAAACATTACATGTTGATTGAAATAAAGACTGGAATGACGCTGTTAGAACAGAAAGTCTTCAAGTATCCTTTAAGGGAATAAGGGAAGTGAAAGATAGGAGTAAAAACATATCTTGTCCTTGAACTAAAAGCTTCTATTTTTTATGTACTTTAATAACCCAATTCCGACCCAATCTGGCCCATGAATAATAAACATTTCTGTTTATGGTAAAAATTAATTTAATGTCATATACAATCTGAAACCACATCGCTGGATTTCTCTCCAATTTTGTCATATAATTTTGAAGTTCAAATTGTTTAATAATTAATTTTTTTGTTTATCTGCGTAATGTTTTGCTGCCCCCAAAATTTGCCACCCGCGACGGGTGCCCCCTGCCCCTCCCTAGTTCCGGCCCTGGTTAGTAACAAAGTTTTCCTATTTAAATTTAGTGTCGTGATCATACTATGACTTTTATGTGTTTGTTAAATGAGTATAAATGTAAGAATCCTCTGACTACTGGGAGTATATTAATTTATGTTTAATAATCCCATTGTCTTAATTTAGATTTTTGTGGACTTTTGGCATCACTGATTAGTAAAAACAGGTTTCACTATGATTTTGTGCCTAGATTCTGAACCTTACTTCAGTTGGACGGGAACCTAGAACATAACAAGATTGGCAACACACAGCCAGGAAGTCCTAGATCTAAAACAGCTAAAACAGAGAAGTGTAAAAGTAGTCAAAAGTGTTATATTATGTTTTGCTTTGTTTTCAGCTAATACTGGGAGCATCAAATAAAGCGGATGTGTATGCTGCTAGTGAAATTAGAATTTATTATTTGTTTAGGTGGTTAACAAATGTGACGTGAGCCAATGGGCTTCGGGTGACTCAAATGCGAGTCACGCGACTCTAATGTTGGGAGCGGCTGACTCGCACACGAGTCACGTTGCATCTGCCACTGTTATGCTTCAGAGTGAGCTCAGCTCTTGGCGGGGACCGACTAAACGATATTCGCTCGTACCACATTTACCTAATGTTACTTCGGTAGCGTCAGCTTTCCGCGCAGTGTTTTTTACAATTTTTTATCGTGTGTTCTATCGACCAATGTGTGTTTAGACTGTTAATGTTCTGAACTACTATAAATCATTCAGAATCATTCATTATAGTTGAAGAAGAATACGAAAACATTGAGGAACAGTTTAACAGTAACTCTTGACACCAGTTAAACGGACGACAGTTTTTATAGTTCTGATACTGTTCGGGAATAATACCTTTATTTATTTAGATTTCAGAATTTTTAATATGAATCCCTTTACATTTTATTTTGTTTAGTATCTTTATTTTTATTGGCTCCAACATCCTTTCAAAAACTAAATTTGTAAAGTCAGCTGAGATAGGCTTAAAATATTCAAAATTAAAATAGTGAATTGTGATTGGTTTACATCAAGAATTAATTGTGTTTCCTGTCTCCTGTTTCCTGTTCTTCTTCAGTGTGGTGTTGGATAGACTCAAGATCAAGAAGCAAGATTGTTTAGCCCACTCAAAATTTAAATTTAATTACTTTACTTGTTCTTTTCTAAATTATCCCCACATCAAGATTCGAAATATTATTTGTATTTGATTTCTAAAACTCAAAAGTACTGTAATGTTAAATTTGTACCGTACGTATCACCAGTAAATTATTACATTTTCCCTTGGACCAATGGTGATTTTTTTTACTTTTTTATGAACTCTAAAGGTTGCAACACAGATACTAAGATAATTTTTTCTACTCTTTTACTGCACAAGTTATTTATTTTCATAATAAAAGCTAACTATCAACTTTTGTGCATTATTACTGAGTAAAACTAACATTTAGTGTTTACTCTAGTGTATAACATCAGAGGGGTAAGTGACCTACCTCCAGGAGCTGCTGACTTGGGTGCAAGTTACGGATATGACATCATTGCTACACCGGAAATAAGGTGTCTGATGGCTTTATTTAGCTATTTTGGTGTTCATGACATTCTGAAGTAAATTTGAGTTTAAAAATTATATCTGCATTTTTGAAAGGTAATGCATTGGGTTTTCTGCAGCCAACGTGTTAATCAACTTTTTTGGAAATGCGGCCCCATAAGAGCCCATGTTAAATTTGTGCACTTCTTATCGTACAAGGCGTTGTGGGGTAGTATTGGTGTCATTTAGTGTTTCCACACAAAAATAAAATAAAACCATTTAGGTCTAATTGAATACTAAGAGATACAAAGATAAAGAGTTGTAGAGTGTTTATTACTCCACAAGAAACATAGCATTAAAGTTGGTGGACTTCAATGGAGCATAGGTATATACTCAGAAAACGCTAACATGAATAGTTTAGGATCTGTAATAATTATTTTACAATTCTTCATCTTTTTGAAATAGTAGGCCCATATTGAATTTAATTTCATTTGGAAACTGTAGCCTATGCTTTGTATGACACCGACCGGAGTGTGTCTAGGTTTATTTTGGCCTGGCTAGGGAACCCTCTTAAACAAATACATTTAATTTATTTATTTCATTTGAGTCCAAGCAAAATATTTTGACAGGGTTTACAATTTTTACTGCCCGCCTAATTTTATACTTCCGATCATAGTGTTTTTGACTGCCTTTTTAATTTACAGGTTCTCTTGCACCTGTAGATGGGATCAGATTCTAGATACCGAAGCGTCATGAAACTTGTTTTTACTAATCAGAGACAGCAGAATGCCGCAAAAATCAAAATACACCATAAACAATAATGAATTTGAAATAACTTACCCCACTAACTTACCCTAAAAATTCATTCTCAAAGTGTTCATAATGTGTTTTACTTTATATAAGTTATAAGATAAGAGTAATTAAAGTCACTCTTCAGTTTTATTTTTTCTAGATAGGTAATCAAAACAATATAATATTTTTCTTACAATGGGTAGATGTTTTTACAAATTTGTAGGCCAAGTTTTAAAAGCCATATCGAACCATGATTTTTAACTTACCAATATGATCAAAGAGTTCACCACCTGCACAGTATTCCATCACAAGAAAAAAATGAGTCTCTGTCTCAATGACCTGATACAGACGACAGATATGGTGATGTGTTAGGTTTTTCAAAGCATCTAGCTCCATTTTCACTCGAGGTAAATCATCCTTCAAATGAATTTCACAAAATTAAAAACAAAGAGTATAACTTTGGAATAAAAAGAGACATTTATTTATTTAATTAATTATATAAAATATTTAACTTATTCTCTGCCAAATTCAGTTGATGTTTTAGTACTAAACCATTTTTTTGGAACAAAGGAAAGTTTTTTTTAGGTTTAGAGGAACCTATCACCACAGGAAAATACTGTGGGGCTAACTATAGCTCTGGACAGCCTTACTAGCGGGTGAGTGAGTGCGCTGTTGTCGTAATTAGTGTTTATTATATCTGCAATGTTTTGGTTATAAATCACATGGTCATTTGTTTATGTAGAGGTACTTTGCACAAGAAAATATTTTGCTGCAACCGCAAGTGCAACTAATGTTAAATGCTTGCATGCTCAACACAATTCATGGAGTACAACGACAAAAGTGTGGAAACGTATTCTTAAATGTAAACAAATCATTTTAAGATGAAAGGTTGCAAAACTAAAAGACCAGCTGATGCATTGCGCAAATATTTTCCAGAAATTTTAATTGCGTAAGAAATCTCTCGGTGAAATATTGCAGGGCATTCTTTTGTAGTGTAAATGAGGCGAAACGTAAACAAACTTTTGACAGTTCAACCAAAACATGTGTTTATTTAGCAGACATTTTGGGAGATTACAATTTTCGACACCCGCCAGTAAGGCTGTCCAGAGCTATATAGTCAGTAATTTTTTTGATAACAGAATGGAAGCTTAGTTGTTAAATTGTAACATCTGCTAAGCAATTGCTAACATTGGCAGATTTATAAGCTTGCTTACATAAGATGCAAGAATAAAGTGGATAACAGATGGAATAAATTTGGCTTATATCAGACAGTAAGAGGTAATAACACCCCTATTGCAGCAGACCTGCATAATCAACAAATTTCAAATACTTAAAATAAATTATTTAGACTGAGCTTAAAATCAAGTAAAATCAACTTAAGTCCTAAAATGAGCATACACAAATTTACTCCACATAGGCTAACAATAACATGGAAAATGAGTACCGGTATGCAGGTTCTGCCACAGAAATGTAAAATTGATAGATTTTTGCAATAATCGAGTAGATATCAATGAGATGAAGCCATATACCAAGTTGTATTCAGATATATTAAGAATTTTAAGCAATATGAAGAATGTAATTTATTTCCTGTAAAGGTTAAAATTGGGACAACTTACTGTGTGTTTACCATTAGCGATATCTTGGTAACCAAATGGACACAGAGTAGCAATTATTCAAAATACTAAATTATTTGCTTTTTCAAGCTAAACTCAACTGTCCAAATTAGAAATTTTAAAATTTTAATTTTTTTAGTATAAAATTCCAATACCCCTGTTGCAGCAGTCCTGCATACTCAGCGAATTTCAAATGCATAAATAAATAATTTAACAGCCATTCCACGAGTAAAGGGTGTTACACCAGACAACAAAAAATTCAAGTAAAAATCAAGAAAAATTTTTTTTATGTATCAATTATGCCTGAGGATACTTAATATCTAACTCTTTAAGAGTACAGTGGAACCTGGATAATTCGAACCTCAAGGGACCAGCTAAAAACTTCGAACTATCCATAAATTCGAATTAAAGAAGTTCTAAAGAATGAGGCAAAAACATTAAAACTTCACATTGTGAATTTAACCTCTTTATGAAATTGACGCTCTAAAAGAATAAATTCATCAACAAACGCTAATTACAAGGGTTCATAATCAGTAATCATAAAACAAAAATAACTACCCTAAAGTATAAACTACGTATGACGCGACGTACGATAATACAAAGAAATATTTCTGCTAGAAAAAATACAGTACCTTCTGCTACTTCTGAACTTGATACAGGCTACCAACTTAACTTCGTGTAACATTGACAATTGCACGCTCATTGACTTTTCGCTAAAGTGAGTGTTTTATAGGTCCGAGATTTTGTCGACATGGTCACTTCACTTATTTAATGTTACGTAAAAACTTTTTAACACTTAAAAACAAGACACTGCACGAATAAAAAAAACACTCTGTTTGAAGGACGATCGAAAACAACGGAAAGCTGCACTGGAATTCGGAAGTTAGTTTGGCTAGTGGGGGAGGGAAGGGGGTCGCAGTGTTGAGTAGCCTTTGTGTCGACATAGAAAACTGCGCATCAAGTCTGGCGCATGGCTCGTCTGCCGGGAGCCGTTCTACACAGAATCAAGCGCGAAAAGACTAGTGGCGCTGTCACGGCGAGCGCAACCCTTTTCCGAACCCAGTCAGCGTTCTGTACTGTTTAGTTTACATTATTGGTGTCGAGTTACAAGCAATGTTGGGGCAGGGCATGGTGTAAGGAAAAAAGGAAGGTGTGTGCAGGGTCAGCTGGTGTGACGTAGTTGGGCTCACGCAACTAGCGCTTACGACGATTAAAGAACAAATCAGTTTAATTGAGTTAATGTGTACGATTTTAGTTCTCCCGTCGTACCCTAGTTTCTTGAGCCCAACTACGTCATACCAGCTGACTGTGCACACACCTTTCTTTTTTCTTTACACCATGGGGGCAGGGTGGGAAGCCTGGGAGGTGGAAGGGATGAGTCATTTGACCATAACCTGACACGCCATAGGTCTGGCGATAATTTTTTAATGTATGTCGTAGTAAAACGTGTTTTCCAATGAATTTTTAACTATTTCCAGTCGTGGAATGAAATTGATGTACCTTAAATTGGAACTTAAAAATTCGAATCATCCAAAATAAAATTCGAATTATCCACGATTTTTTAGCATTGTTTGGAAACAAAATGCCAGGGACCTAGAAAAATATTCAAATTAAAGAAAATTTTGAATTATACAAGTTCGAATTATCCAGGTTCTACTGTTTCATAGAGTAAGATTGTTAGTAGCAAACTAATCATGAAAAATAGTGCAAAAAATAGGGTAACGGGTGTTACAGTAAATGACCCTGCTATTTGAGGTGTCAGTGATTCTCTTCAAAACTCTGTGAATTGAAATAAGGTAGAATTTTGAAAAAAAAAATACATAACAATTTTAAATTCCAGGCTTTAAATTGAGGTATAAAAATATTTAATTCAAACATTATTCTCAGATTTATGAGCAAATATTTCTGGTAACGGGTGTTACAGTAATAGTAACGGGTGTTACGCGTATGAAAAAACCATGTATACTTCCTAAGATAATGAGTTTTGGAGATAAAAAATATAAGAACATGATTTGTTAACACTTCTACATTGCATAGAAATTTCCGTTACATCAAAAAACTTAAATTAACTTACAAAAAATATACAGTAGAGCGCCGATTATCCAAACTAATTGGGGACAAGGGGTGTTCGGATAACTGAATATTCGGATAATCGAACATGAAAAGACAACATTTTAAAATTATATATGTAACGTAATTCTTAATCGTAAAAAGGCTAAAATGATCAAACAAAAATTATTCACTTAATTTTATTATGAAATCTATCAGAATACATTGATATCCCGGCGCAACGGGAGTTTCGGTTGGCGCGCGAATTTGAATTGCTTGAGAATCATGTTCAAAATATGAATTATTACGGGTTCGGTTAACCGACGGTTCGGATGATCGACGTTCGGATAATCGGCGCTCTACTGTAACTTAAGGGGAGCATTTGCGGAGTTACTGCAAAAGCGTTGGGAGGCCCTATCCTAATGAAATATATGGTAAACTAGAACTAACTAGGCCTCCATTAATAAAATCTTCAGCCTGTTTAAATTACATTTACTTTGTTTTTAAAAATATACATGGTAGTAAAAAAATACCCTTAGGTTTTACATCAAGATTTGCCAGCTGACCAAGTTCACCACCATAGTTCCAAGTTTGACCACTTGTTCAAGTTGAGCGTATGTTATGACTACATGATTTTGAAACACTTCTATAATGCTCGTAAATTACCAAAACATAAAAACCTTAACCTAGGCCTATAGACTAAAACAAATTGTAACAAAAAGCGGTTGCGGAGTTACCTCAAAAGCCATGGGAGCGCCCTGTCCTAGTAAAATATGTAACTAACCATAACTTACAACATTAAATAAAAACTTCAGACTCTTTCAAATACATTTAGTGTAGTGGTGTAGTGTAAGTTTCATTACCTGAAAGAGTTATTTTGATATTTTATTTCTTTCTTTGGTTTCGCGCCGACTAATTGTTGCCTTCTGGGAAGTGGTGAGAGGAGGGAAATTTAGCTCATTTTACAACAATGCTAGTAATGTTGGCAGTAAGCTTATGCCATTGAGATTGGTACCAAACTACAGCTTGGCTCTTCTTCTACACAGGGATATTTTTCATTAAGGTAAGAAATTATAATTTATTCCACAGTAATTAAGATGAATGTGAAGCGCTCACTGTAACACCCGTTACCAAAATAATACAAAAGTTTTTATAGTGGCAATGGTTTTACACCTTGCTTCTTCAATTTCTCTGAGAGTGAGGTTATATTCAATCCTAACCTTATGATATCAATTTAATTAGGCAAAATTGATTTTTTATGATAAAAATGTGGTAACGGGTGTTACACTATTTTAGTAACGGGTGTTACACGGTACTTTTCTTAAGTAATTTTGGAGTTTTCATATTTTCAAACTATTTCGTGTACTTCATATCCTAACCTAAACACAATGAAAATGTAAACAAGTGCATTTAATATTATTTCATTAGGGTTTTAATAGTAAATCGTTTTGATTACCCCTCGACAAAGTTTTTACTATATAAAAGGGTTATTTTTATTGGAAGGTGAAATTAAAGATATCTTTTTTGGAAGTTTATATTAACATGTTACTTAATCAGTATATCTGATTAGGGTAATTTTTGCCATTTTATTATTAGTTCCGTAAAGTTGCCTGCTAATGGGCTTTGCATATTGCCCTTAATGGTTCAGGCAACTTTACGGAACTAATAATAAAATGGCAAAAATTACCCTAATCAGATATACTGATTAAGTAACATGTTAATATAAACTTCCAAATAAGATATCTTTAATTTCACCTTCCAATAAAAATAACCCTTTTATACAGTAAAAACTTTGTTGAGGGGTAATCAAAACGATTTACTATTAAAACCCTAATGAAATAATATTAAATGCACTTGTTTACATTTTCATTGTGTTTAGGTTAGGATATGAAGTACAGGAAATAGTTTGAAAATATGAAAACTCCAATATTACTTAAGGAAAAGTACCGTGTAACACCCGTTACTAAAATAGTGTAACACCCGTTACCACATTTTTATCATAAAAAATCAATTTTGCCTAATTAAATTGATATCATAAGATTAGGATTGAACATAACCTCACTCTCAGAGAAATTGAAAAAGCAAGGTGTAAAACCATTGCCACTATAAAAACTTTTGTATTATTTTGGTAATGGGTGTTACGGAGAGCGCTTCACATTCATCTTAATTACTGTGGAATCAATTATAATTTCTTATCTTAATGAAAAATATCCCTGTGTAGAAGAAGAGCCAAGCTGTAGTTTGGTACCAATCTCAATGGCATAAGCTTACTGCCAACATTACTAGCATTGTTGTAAAATGAGCTAAATTTCCCTGCTCTCACCACTTCCCAGAAGGAAACAATGAGTCGGCGCGAAACCAAAGAAAGAAATAAAATATCAAAATAACTCTTTCAGTTAATGAAACTTAAGATATTTTACTTTTCAAAAATGTTTGTTAAATTAGCAAAAATAATTTTTTATTTTTTTACACTGAGGCTCATTTTGTCATGGAATGGCTGTTAAATGAAGTCTCGCATCAAGTAAAATCAATATACATTCAAAAGAGAGCGTGCAAAAATACTCTCCTAGTGGCTTTTAGGAACAAAAGGCTATAAAAAATAATAGCCTATACTTGGCACGAAAATGCAATGTTCAAAACTTCAAAACAGCTGGCTTTTCCAATTTAATCATGTGGAGAAATGACCAGCTGTTTAAGTTTGAGTAAAAAATTTCATAAACATCATCAGTAAAAATCTACAATCGTTATAGTACATTTATTTGACATATTTAGTTATCTGGCCTTTAAATAAGCCATATGTGTATGTATCCACTACATAGCTTTGAATCAAACATCAGCTCACATCAGTGGCGAGGCGTGCGGTCATCTACAGATTCGCCGATGACTAACTCAATTTTAAAATTTAATACTTTAAATAAAACTACAAATAACATAATGATAGAAGCCTAAATATATATTATTTTCAAAAGAAAATCATAAATTTTCGGAGTATCAGGCTATTTTTATGCACGGCGTTTCGCTTTGCGCGACAGATGCGCTGCGTCCCTAGAACCGATTCGCCGAGTTTGGAGAATCCAATCTAGTGGAGCGCCCACCTCCCCGCGTCCATCCCCACCACTCACACCGCTGTTGTGTAGAGGCGGCCAAGTCATCTCTGTCGCTGGAGAATCGGTTGGCGTCCGGCTCCCTTCGGCTGTACTCGGCAGCCTTCGCCACGTAGCGAGCGATTTTCGACTTCATCGTCGCTAACTGTCATTGTTCGCTTATTCTCGTGCCGCGCGCCGCTTGTGTTTGTGTAGTTTCAATGAGTGAAGTTGCAGTGGTTTAATAATTAAATGTTTAACATGTTTTATTATTAATCGATGAGCACAACAGTGACTGAAGAAGAAGGTGATCAAAATGTTCAACTGAAACAATTATAGAAATGAAACTAAACTGATTAAAAAATTATAAAAATGAAATTATAAAACTAAACTGTTTAATAAAATAGCTAGCTGAATTTTTCAATGTTAAACTTTCATCCGAGAGCTTTTAAGTATCAGTATTAATCCATTCACCTTTTCAGTAGAGTCGTGGGGTCTATGAATGACGCTGGGGGACAGATATCCGGGCCGGTCAAGCGCAGGACTGTGGCGACTGTTCTATGTAGCAATATAGCCGTTCCGCCGCGCGGCGCCGGCGCAGTCCCGTGTACTCCTACACTATCAGCGATGACCACGCAAAAATGTCACGCGTCGCCACTGGCTCACATGTTTTAATGTAAACAAAGCAGAAGTTTTAGATCCCAATGCTACTTAAATGGCAGTTATTTTATATTATTTTTTGTTTTCTAGCAAACTTTAAGAAATTGCAATATTTTTCCTGAGTCCCTGACATTAAAACATTTAATTTGAGCCCTTTTCCCTCATCCTGTGACTTGCCAAATGCCCACAATTGCTATTCAAAAATAAATTAATCTCCATAAGATTAGTATGGAAAAATGCAGGTTTACTGCCACAGAAATTTGAAAATGAGGTATCATGGGCTACAATCCAATGTATCTAAACTATATGAAGCCACATAACATGTTTTATCACGATATGTTGAGGAATAAGAAAGCTATCCAATTTTATTTACTTCTCATAAGGTTAACATTGGGAAAGAGAGTACACAGGTTTGCTGCCTCAGGAATTTGATGATTTGGATATTTTAAGCCATAATCAAGTAGATATTAAATGTAAGAAGCCCCATGCCAGTTCTTATCAGGATATTTTTGAGAAATAAGCAAACTACACAACTTTTTTATTACCCATAAGGTTAACATGGAGAATGAGTATGCAGGTTTGCTGCCATGAAAATAGGGTATTTTAGCAATAATCCAGTATATTTCAACTAGATGAAGCCACATATAAAGTTTTATCACAATACGTAAAGAAATAAGGAAGATATAGAATTTTTTTATTTCCTATAAGGATAACATGGGAAATGAATATGCAGGTTTGCTGCTATAAAAATGGAAATATTGGGGATTTTAGATTAAAATGCATTAGATCTCTTCTAAATGAAGCCAGAAACCAAGTTTTATTAAGATATGTTATGAAATAAGCGAGATATAGAATTTTACTTATTTCCCATAAGGTTAACATAGGGACAACGTACGGTGTTTACCACTTTCAATACCTCGGTAACCAATGGACATAGAGCCATGATTCAAAATAGGTACTAAATTGTGTGTTTTTTTCAACCTGAATTCAATGGTGCCAAACAAAATCGGATTATTTTTATTTTTCTATGTGAAAGACCCAAAAAACCCATTTTTGGGGGGGGTTTACCCCCTTTTACCCCCCTTCCTGTGGTCCGATCGGGCTGGTTTTCGAACTCATCCGAATAATTACTACTTTACACACCTGTGCCACATTTCATTCCAATCGGACCATTTTTGCGACCGCTATCGTGCTTACAGACACACACACACATATATATAAATTTGAACGAATTGTGTTTTTTGCTTCTGGGGGCCCCAAAACGAAAAGTTATCATGGTCTCGGGCTTAGGTCTTACCATGAGACCTACGGTAATAGCTTCTTCCCTATAGGGGAAATTCGCTAAAAACCCATTTTTGGAGGAGTTTATCCCCCCTTGACCCCCCTTCCGATGGTCCAATCCGGCTGTTTACAAACTCGTACGAATAATTATTGCTTTACATGTCTGTGCCAAATTTAATTTAGATCAGACCATTTTTATGAGTGTTATCGTGTTTAAAGATGGGTACACAGATATATATTAGCGAATTTCCTTAGAAATAAAGCTATTACCGTCGTTTTAACAGAACAGAATGGACAAAAAATATCCGTTCAGGGTAACCTCAGCAATCATATTAATATTTATATTAATTGACAGCTTTTTATGTGTACTTTCTGGATATGAAGTGAGTTTATTGTGAAAACGCATTTTTACCTGCAAAAATCACGATTTGTTTCAAAATTTAATATGGGCTTATATAGGAAATAGAATTTTCATTTTTTGAGTGTTGTTAGCACGATAACTCTCGTAAATATCCTCCGATCGTAATGAAATTTGGTACAGACATGTAAAACTAGATTCTCTTGGAAAAGTTCGTAAACCAGCCAGATCGACATACCCAAAGTGGGGTAAAGGCCCCATTTCTCTAAGTCCATTGGTCTCCGAGATATTGCCACTTCGCATTTTTTCCCCTGTGTTTTTAATATCAGGGCAGCAGAATGTTGGCTTACCCAATTTCCTATTTACTCTCTACTGAGGTTTTCAAGGAATCGCTTTGAGTAATTTCTCAAACAAGCTCTATAATATATAAATATATCACTTGTTTATTATTCTTTTTTTCGTAATAATGGATTAATTACTGGATATTTTGTACTTGGAAATTCGCTGAGTACGCAGGTTTGCTGCGACGGGGGTATATATTTACTATGGAAATGAACAAATGGTGTTTTTGGCATCTGGGGACTTCAAAACAAAAAGTTGATGGTCTCGGGCTTAGGTCTTACCATGAGACCTACGGTAACAGCATCTTCCTTAATTGGGGAACTTTACTGGTAATTGTTGTGTTGTAAGCCTACACCTATCATAAAAAAACCCTTTTTATCTGAAGATGTGTGAAATGTACTTACTCCTAATAACGCTTTGTCCATGATCTTGATTGCAACCCTTTCGCCCGTCAGCAGGTGTTTTGCAAGTTTTACTTTAGCAAATCCTCCAGTTCCAATAGTTTTCTCAGTTTCATACTGATTTTTAAGAGCTATGTATCTGACCATCTTAATATCCAACCTACAAAAAAAATTTAAAGATAATTTTTCTTAAGCAGTGAATGGCTTTGTATTTACAAATTTAATCTTTGAACTAAGTATTCTAAACAATGCACAAGGTCTAGTTTACCTCTTAACACCTTATGATTTAGGGTGAAAACATAGTGGAGCGGCGAGGCTAGAGGGAAGCGGTGAGCGTAGCTGAGAGCTTTTTAAACCCCGATGGTAGCGGAGCTTCACATGCACATAGTAGAGCGGCGAGCGTAGCGTGGTGAGCCATTAGCCTCAGTATACATGATAATTATATCATGTATGCTTAATATCAGTAATTAATTGTATCAGTATGCTTGATAATTATAATTAGTTCTGTCTTTTATAGACTACAAAATGTCGACCGACAGTGTTGTATGAGACCTTATGTTAATGTAACCTTTTGTATGAGAGCGTTGCGCTTAAAATGATTGCCATGGGCAGTGTGAGAAATGATTTTGCAGTGCACTCGGTGAAGACGGAGGGAATATACTTTAGAGAATACCACACTACCTGTTCCCACATCTAATTGAAGAAATATCCAGATATGGTGTTTCCCCCTATAATACCTATGATAAGCTTTATGAGCGCCGGAAAAATTAGCTAAAACACGTCTGACCCTCATTTGAATAATTTTATACAGTAAAATGGTACATTTACTACGTAATTTCTAATATTAGTGAATAACATCTACATTACACTGACGACACTTGAAATCTTCCTTGTCACTGACACCTTTGCATTATCCTCAGTGTAATTCCACTGTATAGTTTTCCGTTTTAACCTTTCATAATGAGCCAAACTTTTAAGCTTTTTTTACTGATTGAAATGAAATAGCTCCTTTTTCTAAGATTAACTTTTATAAACTCGAAGTTCGTACAGACCAGTTTAAGATCATTTAGGCTAATTTCCATAACGTTAATAAAATAAAACGTTCGGTGTTGCATAGTAAACACACTTCATATTGGTTCAACCAGCTTGGCTCGACCTAACCCTCGACGTAAAGAAATCGGGGTAGAATTAACGAGCGGAGAGGCTAGCAGGTCGACGCGGGAACCAGCGTCCATCCCCGCTCCACCATGTTTTAGCGCGTTTAACTACATGTATTGTTTTCAACCCGCTCAGCTACGCTCTCAGCTATACTCTAGCCTCGCCGCTCCACTATGTTTTTACCCTTAGGACAGTCAAATGCTGCAGGAGAGTAAAAAAAAGAGTGCTTCTAATAACACGTGTATGGTGTATAGTATCTTGGATCTTGGCTACTCTAACTTGGAACTTTTGCTTTCTAACACCACATAACCTAAACTGTAATTCTGAGAGGATATTTACGCAAACTAAATTTTTGCCTATAAGTTACAATTACCCTAAATAAAATTTTAAAAAGCAATCATTTATTTCTAATATAAAACAATAACACCATTCAATAAGCTAGCTAATAAAGAGACAAAATGGTAGAAAAATGAGAAGCTTACAAGATACAGATTTTTTTTTATTGTTTGAGAGGGTGGCGGCCTCTTTTTACCTTGCATTTGCCCCCCACATGGGCCTCAGGCCTGTGCGTGGAAGTTATCAAGCAAACCAAGGAGTGAGCCGCCATCCATGCAGTCGAGACAATCAGAAATGAACTGTACAAGCGCTGATTTGGTAGACATTCCCTTCCTGAATCCGAACTGTTGCGAGAAAAACAAAGCGTTAGTCTCCAGGTAGTGAGTGAGCCTCCAGGGTCGATCACACACGACCTTTCCAAAAATCTTGGAAAAAGATGAAAGGAGTGAGATCGGACAATAGTTTGAGATTTCCTCTTTGTCCTCCTTCTCTGAATGGGTTTTATTTTTGCAGTTTTGAAAGCCTGGGGGATAACACCAGTTTCATGTGCACTATTGATGATGTGACAAAGAGGTTTAGCAAATTCCTCACCACATAGCTCGACAGTCCTCATAGAGATACCGTCAAGCCCGCAGGAGGTCTTAGGTTTCATGCCGGAGATGATTTTAAGAATTTCAGATTGAATGCAAGGGGAAAAGGCGGGAAAAGTTTGATTACCGTTTCTGGGGAAGGCAGAAAGGCATTTAGTTGGCAAGTCGGAATGGATGTGAGAAGAAATGTTTGAGAAAAAATTGTTCAAGACATTACTGACAGATTCAGGATTTTTGATTTGAATTCCAACTGATTTGATGGTGATGTTGTTGAAAGGCTTAGGCCTACTTGTCGAGCCTCTGGCTTGGTTGATGATCCTCCAAGCCTCAGCCAATCTGTTCTCAGAACTTACTTCTGTTCAGAAAAAAGTCTGATTTTGTTTTCTTAACTAACTTACGATATTGATTTTTTGTTCGTCTATAGGCCTAAAGAGTTCCTAGTTCAGGGGTTTTAGTAGCTTTCCAACTACGGTATCATAAAATATCCTTAAGCCTATCCTTACAATTTAAAATTTCTTGATTTACCCACTCTTTGCGGGGAAACCGCTGATTCTTAGGCTTTGAGATAACCTTGGGACAGGAAACATCAAAAGCAAAATTTACAGTGTCCAGAAAATTTGAGCATTTGCTCTCGGTGTCGAGGGCTTCATACACACCCCCCTCCACTCCTCGAGCCACAGCCTTGTTTTAAATTCGTCAAGGGTCTGGTCGTTTAATCTAAAAAAATTTTGGGAGTGTCTGAAAAAATTGGATCTTGGTTATTGATGTTAATGATGGCACTTTGAGCTGTGTGGTCTGAGATAAATGGTTGGGTCATTCCACATCAAATCAACCAAATAAAAAACATTTTCAACTTTGGTATCTCAGATTTTAGTAAAACTTTACTTGTTTGTATTTTTTTGGGTGCTAAATTCAAAAATAATTTAAAAAAAATTCTACCTCATACTTTTTTTGCTATGATTTTTTTTTAATCGGAAATTTCCACTGTTTTTGATATGCGCTCAAACCTATAATGTGCTATAACTCAAGTTCTATTAGGCCTATCAAGCTGATCAAAGGCTCATTTTAAAGAGGATTCCAAGGGCTTTCATATAATACCACACTTGACCAATTTTGATTTTAAAAATCTTTTTTCAAAAATTTCAAAAAATGATTTCAACATTCTTTTTGAGATAGTGATTTTTGAAAAATTTGAAAATTGCATATATTTTTCATTGCAATGTGGACAACATATGTTGAAAATTTCAGAGTGGGATGACAATGGGATCAGCAGTTATGGGAAAAAAATACTTAACAGCAGTTTGCTATTTAAGTGAGATTGCATGTCACTTACTACCATCTAGATTTAACATGAAGTATGATAAGTATGCGTAATAAAACAAAATTATAAACTATTTCCTAATAAACATAAATCATAATTAAATATACACTACCCTATGTATAGGATGTACACATGCAATCAAAAACATGCAATCCCTGTATACATGCAGAAAAGTGTATATACCGGCTGACTTACCTAAACTGAACCAATAGCTAACTTTTTTATTATAAATCTGACAAAGAACTTCTTATGGGGGACTTCCCTTTATTTTTAAAGTTACTTTTTGAAGTGACTTCAAAATTTTAAAATATGGCCGCCATTTTCCAATATGGCGGATAACTTTGATTTTTCTTATGGAACACCCTGTATTTTATGGCGTTTTTGAATTTAACGCTTAATTTTAGGAACTTTTTATTCTTTCTCATTTTTTCTAAGCCCATTGGTTCAAGAGATATGAGCAGTTAAAGTTTGATTTTTTCCCATTTAAAAAGCATTGTGTCCACTTAGCTGTGCCATCCCATGTATTCATTATGCAGTAAAAACATATTCGAAATAATACATTTCTATGAGTGAATCTCAACTAAAAATTATTTTATGATTAAATCTCAACTAAACTCACATTTTAAGACACATTTACTCTTTGGCATGTATTATTAAACCCAACCTTTTTCGATACATAGACTACCAACAATTTGTAATGAAGTTAATTTTGACCCCATCAGTAAAACTAGTAAAATAAACATAAATGCCAGATAATACCCTAAACCCCACTGCCAAACAAGGGGGGAACTAGTTAGACAACAAAAGAGCGCCAAACGGTACCCAACACCTTACAGTACCCGAGCGCCCAACTGCTCCTGAGTATCCCAGTGTACCCGAACACCCATGGTACCCGAGCGCCCCAGAGCAGCCCAACACCTCACAGTACCCAAGCGCCTCACGGTGCCCAGGCACCCTATGGTACCGTAACACCCTGTGGTACCCGAACACCCGACGGTACCCGAGCACCAGGTACCCAAGTACCTCCTGGGACTCACTGGAGGGGAGGATGGAGCATCATGGTGCCCAATGGTGGGGACAGCGGGCATATAAGGCGGACTTTGGGGACCAGGAAGGGAGTTGGGCCCTAGCGGCCCGACCCACCGGATGGGCGTGTTGAGCCCCCGGTGAGCTGGATGGGCGTGTTGAGCCCCCAGCACCGTCGGACGGGCGTGGTGAGCCCCCGACACCCCGCATAAGCGTGCTGAGCCCGCGGAAGGCCGGAAGGGCGTGTTGAGCTCCCGGTGCGCTGGACGGGCGTGCTGAGCCCCCAGCACCTGCATGGGCGTGGTGAGCCCGCGGTAGACCGGACGGGCGTGTTGAGCCCCCGGTACGTCGGATGGGCGTGCTGAGCCCCCGACACCCTGCATGGGCGTGTTGAGCCCGCGGAAGGCCGGACGGGCGTGTTGAGCCCCCGGTACGTCGGATGGGCGTGTTGAGCCTCCGACACCCCACATGGGCGTGTTGAGCCCGCGGAAGGCCGGATGGGCGCGTTGAGCCCCCGGCACGCTGGATGGGTGTGCTGAGCCCCCAGCAGTTAACTGGTTTGTGAGTCGTAGTAGTTAAGGAGTGGGGGAAACGACTTCATGTAGTTTCCCCCCCTTCAGTTTTGTTTGGTATATAGGGCAATTTGTAAGTTACTATCGTCAGTATACGTTTGGGCAGTGACCCGATTAGACCGTCCCACAGCTATCTTCTGAGCGTGCGCGCCGCCAGGAGGTCTTCTCTGCAAGTACCGTAGCGTGGGGTTCGAGGATCCGCTGGGCTAAGTTCTGGGCCATGGGGCCAGAATCGTCTTCAGAAGGAGAGCGCAAGCCAGGGATCTGAGCTCACTGTGTGATACACAGGAGGAGGAGCTCAACGGCGTGGCAATAACCCCCCGGGGCATCACAGAAGCGACTAGATTGATCCATCTACGGACACGGTTGGTTCCCGGAGTCCACATCAAGACTACAAACCAGTGATTGGATCGTGTATATTGTGTATATATTATTTGAACTGAAGTGAACTTGAAGTGACTGGATATCCGGACGATTTCATTTAGAACCCTTACCAACCCTTGTTAAGGTCTAGTGCTCGAGGAAACTTCCTCACAAATTTCCCAATGCATTTTAAATGGATAAAAATCAAACTTTAACTGCTCATATCACCTGAACCAATGGATTTAGAAAAAAATGAGAAAGAATAAAAAGTTCCTAAAATTAAGCGTTAAATTCAAAACCGCCATAAAATACAGGGTGTTCCATAAGAAAAATCAAAGCTGTTCACCATATTGGAAAATGGTGGCCATATTTTAAAATTTCAAAGTCACTCCAAAAAGTAACTTTAAAAATAAAGGGAAGTCCCCCATAAGAAGTTCTTTGTCAGATTTATAATAAAAAAAGTTAGCTATTGGTTCAGTTTAGGTGAGACACCCGGTATATATACACTTTTCTGCATGTATTCAGGGATTGCATGTTTTTGATTGCATGTGTACATCCTATACATAGGGTAGTGTATATTTAATTATGATTTATTATGTTTATTAGGAAATAGTTTATAATTTTGTTTTATTACGCATACTTATCATACTTCATGTTAAATCTAGATGATAGTAAGTGACATGCAATCTCACTTAAATAGCAAACCGCTGTTAAGTATTTTTACCATAACTGCTGATCCCATTGTCATCCCACTCTGAAATTTTCAACATATGTTGTCAACATTGCAATGAAAAATATATGTAATTTTCAAATTTTTCAAAAATCACTAGGTATCTCAAAAAAAATTTTGAAATAATTTTTTGAAATTTTTGAAAAAAAGATTTTTAAAATCAAAATTGGTCAAGTGTGGTATCATATGAAAGCCCTTGAAATCCTCTTTAAAATGAGCCTTTGATCAGCTTGATAGGCCTAATAGAACTTGAGTTATAGCACATTATAGGTTTGAGCGCATGTCAAAAACAGTGGAAATTTCCAATTTTTTAAAAACCATAGCAAAAAAAGTATAAGAGGTAGAATTTTTTAAAAATTATTTTTGGATTTTGCACCCAAAAGAACACAAACAAGTAAAGTTACATCAAAATCTAGGATGGTCGGGTTGAGTGCCTTGTTGGTTTTACATGGAATGACCCGGTTCAAGAACTAATGGCTGTGAAAAGGGAACTGAAATTAAAATGTTGTCAATGCAACTCTCGGATCTTTCAGAAAAAAAGGTCGGAACAAAAATGGAGGTTAAAAGTCCAAAAGTATTTAAAGTACCTATTTAAAAGTATTAAAAGGTCATGAAGTTGAGTTGTGTGGCTGAAACTCCCTATGTGCCTTATTTTTGTGGCGAGAAATTCAATGGAACCATCGCTATCCCCCTAACCCTAGGGCTGCCATACGTCCCGGTTTGACCGGGACAGTCCCGGTACTTTGCTCTTGTCCCGGTGTCCCGGCCGGTTTTCCTGATGTCCCGGTAAGTTTTTAAATTGCGTAATATGTTATTAAATAATGAACTAAACCTGTAGTTTAACAAGTTTGATGTGGTAAACGATGAAAGAAGACAACATTCTTACTTATATAATATATGTACTTTTGTTATTAAGTTGTATTTAATTCGCATAAAATACATTTGTATTTTTCTTTGAAGTAAAATAAATTTTAAGTTTTGTTTCATGTTATGAATTACTGTCCAAATTTACCATGGTAAAAATTGCATTGTCACAACACAAAAAATAAAAATAACTTTTTTCTAAAATCATTAAAATTCACAATTTTGCTCCAAAACTTTTATAAATTTTTATCAGATTATAAGTTTGTTCAAAAATAAATTTTACCTCAGTATAGGGTAAATGAGCCAGTAATGGGCAGCCAGTCAGTAATGAGCAGCTTCTTGTTATTTTCAATATTTTGTGAGCAAACCAATGAGATGTAAGCTTCTAGATTGTTTCCATATGATTCTACATGTTGCTGTTATAAAGTTGGATAGTTATTGGTTGATCCATATTGACCAATAGGAGCTCAGCTGGGTTCAGTGTGGTTGCTGTGAAGTCACATGGGTGATCTGCTGTCCAAAAAGGTAAGGAGAAACTAATAGTAATCCATACCCATCTACTTTGTCATGTACAAATTTTTGCATAATGGTGATGGTTTATCATCTGCATATTATATACTTTGTTTAATGACTGGTATTTTTTATTATTTAGCTACAGGATATGTTTTTTTAAGGCATGCTCATTTCTAAATGTTGAAATGGCTACTTTTTAGTAATGAGCAACCCCCCTGTTCATTATTAAAATATCAAATTTAGTAATGACCATGGGGTGCTCATTTGAAAAAAGCAAATTTCAATAATGACCGACTTATAAAATATTACTCTAAAATGGTTTCCAGGCATCCCTTATTTGTAATTAATTGCTTTAATATTCTTTTCCAGGTTATATCGTGAGCCATGTCTGATACAGGTCCAAAAAATTCAGACAATTTGCGCGGTGTCAGAAAAAAAATTGTGTCAAAGAAAAAAGAAAAAATACAAGCAAGACCAAAAAAAGACCATTTTTTCTTTATTCTGAAGAGCAAATGGATAAAGCCATTAAAGCTGTCCGAAACGGCGCTTCAGTAAATAAGGCAGCAATAGACTTCAATGTCCCAAGGGCAACCTTGGGACGGAAGGTACAAGGCTAAGTTGAAGAAGAAAAAGAGAACAAAAAGAAGAAACCGAGAAAAGTAAAGAAGAGCAAAACTGAAGAAGATTGGACGTGCAAAAAGTGTAAAAGCAGTTTTAACGAAGAAAGGGAAAAAAATAAATCTAGGAAGTGGGTGGAATGTGACAGTTGTAAAAATACTTACCATTTTAAGTGCATTCCAAAATCACATGTTGATTCCTTCGGATTAACAGAGAGTGACGATGAAGGAGATGTCGCATTTATGTGCATGGAATGTGCTAAGTTACAAGATTCAGATGATGACTGTGCACCCTTAGATTTTAGCGAGGAGGATTAAGGGCCTTATTTTTTATTTTATCGTACTTTAATTTATTTAAAAGTAGGCCTAGGACAGCTTAAGTTTCAGCTAAATATCTTAGAGGCTATATTAAATTAATTTACTTTGAACTAGTAGGCCTACGGTATCTTTGATATGTATAATAAATACATTTGATGTAATCATATCTTATGATTTAGGGTTGCCCATTACCATTTTAGCGATGAGGATTAAGAGCCTTATTTTTAATTTTATCGTACTTTAAATTGATTTGACTTATTTTTTAGTAGGCCTAGGACAGCTTAAGTTTCAGCTAAATATCTTATAGGCTGTATCAAATTAATTTAGCCTACTATGAACTAGTATCATTTTGAGATGTATAATAAATACATTATTCTATCTTATGAATTAGGGTTGCCCATTACCAGAGTGACCATTACACAATTTTCGATGACCATTACTAAAATAATTGCATTGATAAGGGATTTTTTTTTTTATTGAAGTTGTAAGTACACTTTCTTTCACTTTAAATGTAGCATTAGAAAGAAAAAATTTTCACTGAACAAACTGTTGATAGTTAGTTTTATTTTACATTTACCCTATTTACCTAAAACTTATAGGTTTGACTCAATAATCTGGAAATAAAATAGGTCTGCTTGAAGTTAATTTTTACTGCAAAAATTAGCTAGAATTAACCCTTTTCCTCCAAAATTTCCCAAAATTTCCGGGGGGAGGACCCCCGGACCTCCCTCACCTTGGGGAGTATTCCATACCCCCCAGACCCCCGGTGTGTCACACACTGGAACATCCTTAGGTAAGTTGTCCCGGTTTGACCGCTTGAAAATATGGCAGGCCTACCTAACCCCTCCTTTCCTATCTAATTAGGCTTCCCCCCCATTAAAAAAATTTATTTTTTACCTTAGATCATTTCCTTTTGTTCCCCTGAATACAAAAATACCGGGTTTGTACCATCTATCTTTTGCTATATGCAATTTAGCATAAACAAAATTGCTATAGGCTAAGGCTACTCCTCTGTTGATTAGGCCTACTGCTAGCACCCCAAGAGCAATCCAGAAACTAGGCCTAGGCCTACCTTATCGAAAATGCTATAATGTACTGTTTAGGCAATGTGATACCTTCAATTATTGTGATTCCAAATTTATGCAGTAATATATTACATTTGCATTTTACTTTTAGAAGGCTCATCTCGCCCGTAAACTCACTAAAATCATGTTTTTGCCGTGATTTTAGTTTTTTTTAATTTCTCGGATGCATCGGTCCATATAATCCGGGATCCGGATAATGTGGGGTCCGGATAATCCGAGTATAGGCCTACTGTATAAAATTATGTCATCTGGGCAAGTTAGGTGAAAACCCAAATAAATGTCTTCTCCAATAAATATTTTCCCAAAACAATTTGTCCTAAAACACTTAGCCTAGGCCTAATTTACACATTGCTCATGTTGCTCGAAGATAATATTAACGTACTCAGACACTATCAACAAAGTTTCAGTTTACCGTTGAAACGTTGTTCCAATTTAAATGTTAAAAAAATTATCTTTATAATGTAAGATATTATGTTTTTGTATGCAAACGCGTTAGGCCCAACTGCAACGATACGCCGAATTACTTACTTAGATCCAGATCCCTAAGTTCACATCTAAGTTCCTTATAATCGGCGCTGTAACACTGAACACAACGCTGCAAACCTAAAATACTTAACTTGCAGACAAACCAAACACAAACACCAGAAACTTTTCAAAATTTCGAAAACAACAGACTCAAAACAAAACGTCAAGACGGCGCGGCGGCGCGCCGGTGGTACTGGTACATATGATCACAAGATGCACTTTTTATACTTTGGTTTATGGTAGCCGCCACCTGCTTTTATTTAGATCTTGTCACTATAATTTGTTCCACGCATTTCGAGCGAGGGTAAGTTTTATAAATTCCAGGTGCATATCGTCAAGGTTAATGTTTTTATTAAGAGAAATTTATTTCATAACGTTACCTAGAAAAATAAAAATAGTTACTTGTTCAGTATATTGAAATGCATTCCTTAAGTACAGTCTAGATAGTATAGGTATTAATAATTTTTCAAATATCATTATTTTAATATTTCAAAACTTCCAGTTTAAAATTCATCAACCGATATTTCATAATATTGGGCGTTTCATATCGTCCAGGTAGATTGCCTAAATTATTTTCAAAAGGTATTTGGAACTGTCCTGGAGTCAGCACGTCCAGGTCACTCGCTCGAATCCAGTCCATTAAATTATAGTATCGTTTCCTTTTTTAAAACTATTTTTATCGTGTCGAATGATTCATCCTGAACGTTTTGAAACCTGGACTCTATGAAATAGGTTTTAATAAATTATAACCTTGATTTTTTAAACCTGGACGTTTTGAACCAGCAAATAAAAATATCTTTATTGGGTCATTTGATACCTGAACGTTTTGAAACAGCTGCTAATAATTCGTATAACCTAGACCCCTGGAAACCTGTGCGTTTTGAGAAGGCAATCATTAATAGCCTGGACGTTACTAACTCTAGACGTCATGAAATTAAAAGGGTAGAGGCAAGGCCCCATTGAAAATATTTTCAGTGGGGCCTTGGTAGAGGTCACCTGAGTTGGCTAAAGCATGTACTAATCATCTCATCAAAAATGTATAGGTACAAGTCACATTGAAAACATTGTTGGTTACAAATGTTTTTTTACTATCTTCTAACTGCCTAATCGCCAAGCTGTGTTTGTTTACTATATTATTGTTTTGTTTTCATTCGTGGTAATCGTTTAGGTTATAGCATTTTCACAATATTGTCTATTTTTAGATTTAAAAAAAATTTACTCAACATTTTTACACAGCTAAAAAATTGAATTTTCTTCCATTTCTTGATTTAAATTTATTTTTGTTTGTTTAGCTGCTCGATTATTTTTTCCATGGCCAATTCTGATAAGTTTTTAACGCAATATCTTTCTTGTAAGATGCTATCTGTTGTGTCTGTGTCGTAGATTAAATCAAATAAAAATACATTTTGTAAGTAGAATATTGTATTAGATTACTAACGTGACAATTGTAAAACGTAAAACTTAAACAAACAAAATATAAACAGAATAAGAGAACCAATTTCTATGGTATCAGCTGACTGACTATACTACATCGTCCCCCCTTCTCCTAAGGACTAAGCCTGGTGAAGTTGATCTGCGTGACATCGTCTGTTTAGTCCATTTGTGTTGTCTACGTCGAGTACGAGCCATTCACTTTCACAGTTGTTTCTTTCTTAAACCCAGACCCCGATTGGTTCAGGACCCAAACATTGTCGTTTTCTTCAAAAATTTTTGCCTTGGATCCAGGTTTTTGTAGTCGCTGTTGAACCAACTCTTCGTCGATTTTCTGCTCAACGTCAGGAAATAACAAATCTAATTTAGAGCATAACTCACGACCGAACATCATGAATGCTGGTGTTTTCCCAGTAGATCTTCTCGGTGATGTTCTGTAAGCGAACAAAAAACTGTTGAGCTTTTCCTGGACAGTCCCAATATTTTCTTTTGAGGCATTCATGCGCTCTTTAAACGTCCGCACACATATCGTTCTGCCAACCCATTGCTTTTAGGGTGATGGAGGAGTGATTCGAGCATGTCTGATGTTTAGGCTCTTACAAAAGGTTTGAAACTCGTAGGATGTTAGCTGTGGTCCATTATCGCTTACAATGACCCTTGGGTAGCCGAATCTTGGAAACAACTCTTCCAGAGCTTTGATTTTGTTGTTGTTGACGACGTTGGTATTACTTCAAGCCATTTCGACCGTGCGTCCACTACGATCAGCCACATTTTCCCCATAAAGGGTCCGGCAAAGTCGATGTGGATCCTTGACCAAACTTCTGCAGGTACAGGCCATGAGAATAACGGCATTTCAGGGTCTTTGCTCCTATTTTCTTGACATCTAGTGCAATGCTTAATGTGTTCTTCTAAGTCTTTGTATAGTTTAGGCCACCAGACTTGAAAACGTGCTTTTCCCTTCATGGCTACAATACCTGGATGTCCCTCATGGAGTATTTCCATCACCCTTGATCTAAGTTTTGTGGGTATAATTAATCTTCCAAACCACAGCAAAATTCCATTCTCAAAGGAAAGTTCTTCGCGTTTGTTGTAGTAAGGTTGGAGATTGATGTCCTCATTTTCTCTAGAGGCCAACAACCACTTCGTAAATAGTTTACTATTTTTGAAAGTGTAGGATCATTTTTTGTTGGTTTTTGTAAACTCTTTGTAGATATTGGTAAATCCTGTGAACGTAAATGGAAAAGGTGTGCTTTGTTACTGCAACCCTGGTCTTCCTCCGTAGATTTGGTCGTGGTTTGCAAGGGAAACCTTGATAGTAGATCCGCTGTTTTGTTATCTTTTCCTTGTTGGTAGTTGATTGAATAATCATAGGCACTCAGTGTTAATGCCCATCTAGCGATGCGATTTGATACTACCTTCGGAATTGAATTATGTTCGCCGAAGACTTTAATCAGAGCTTTATGATCCGTGCGAACTTCAAAATGTCTACCATAAAGGTACTGTTCAAAACGAGTGACTCCATAAACTAGACCTAACGCTTCCTTTTCTATCACACTGTATCGACACTCAGCTTGGTCAAGGCGTCTTGATGAAAAAGTCAATAAAGGTTTCTCAGTCCCATCAGGGTACTTTTGAAAAAGAGCAGCTCCCACACCAATTTCACTCGCATCAGTCGTGAGGATCAGAGGTAGTGATTCGTCATAGTGAGCCAAAGTGTCTGTTGTAGTCAGGAGATGTCTTAATTTTGTTGCTACTTCTTCGTGTTTTTCACTCCAATGCCATTTCACTCCTTTCTTTAATAGTTTGTGTAATGGAACACACAAAGACTGTAAATGGGGAACAAACTTACTGTAGTAGTTAATTGACCCAAGAAATGATCTCAACTCTTTCACATTTTTCGGTGATGGCATGTTTTTCACTGCTTCCAGGTGTTCTGTGGTTGGGTGTATACCAGTACTATCGATTCTGTGACCTAGGTAGTTAACGGAATCTTGAAACCATTTACATTTTGACGTTTGAACACGAATTCCAGATTCTTGGAAACGCCTTAGAACTTCTTTGACTCGTGTTATATGCTCCTCTCTCGTTGGGGCAGTGACTATAACATCGTCTAGGAGACAGGCGACTCCTTGTAATCCAGCCAATACTTGATCCATCTTGCACTGAAAAACCCCGGTCGCAATTTTGATTCCGAAGGGTAAGAGTTTGTACTTGAAAAATCCCTTGTGTGTAGAAATAATCAGGTACTGTTGTGCTGATGGTTCGACCTCCGCATTTGTAGATACGCATCTTTGAGATCGATGACAGAGAACTCCTGGCCACCTGTAAGCTTTGAGGTGATTTCCTCGAATGTAGGCATAGGATACTTATCAGGGAGCATATGTTTGTTTATAGTGTTTTTGAAGTCCGCGCATATGTGGATAGCTCCAGACGGTTTTACTACTATTACAATGGGCGAAGCCCAAATGATAGGTTCTATCCTAGCATCAACTGGTTCCAAAACTCCACTATCTACTAGTCTTTGAATTTCATTTTCTACAGGTTCCCGAAAAACAAAGACCTGCAACTTCGCGTAAAGCAAGTTCGAAATGACTCACAGATTCTCCCTCTTGCCTGAAACGGCGAGTGAAGACAACCCGTTGCGATAGTGGTGCAGATGCTTTTGTGTAGTATTTCTTCAGTATGTCAATAACTTCTGTAAAGAGAAGATTACTGACGGGAGCAGGGCGTGCGTGGTCAAATACTAGCTTGAATGGTTGAGGTCCAAGGTTTCCTAGTAATAGGTCTCGTTTTGTATCTGCATTCTTAATTCCTCTGTTTCGTAATGCAATCTTGAAACGTTCATGCCAGTAAGTCCAATCCTCAGAGTTTCCATCAAAAGCATCTATTCGCAAATCGTCGGTTCGTTTAGTGGACTGCGCCATTTGTTGTGTCTGTGTCGTAGATTAAATCAAATAAAAATACATTTTGTAAGTAAAATATTGTATTAGATTACTAACGTGACAATTGTAAAACGTAAAACATAAACAAACAAAATATAAACAGAATAAGAGAACCAATTTCTATGGTATCAGCTGACTGACTATACTACACTATCTTACAAGAAAAACATATGTGAAGTGAAAAGCGGAAAGGGACCTTTTGTCGGGAATTTTAGATTTTGATTTATTAATATTTTTCAATTCCTCATTAAATTCCCAACAATTTTGCGCAAGTCCCATGAGTCTAAGATTTATTTTGGTAAAGTTATACGACTTTACAATTTCGTGATGGAAACGGGTCGTTTTGAGAAAAATCGATTTGAAAATATCAAATAAGCATAAAACCTATACTTTTCATATTTAAGAAATGATTTTGGTATCAAAATAAAGCTTATAGTGTCTTCTTTCAAGGGAATACCAGTTTTTGTCTTAAATCACAGTAGTTTTCGAGAAAATAATATTTTTATCGAAGTATGTCATAAAAAGTCGAATTCCAGAAAAGGAACCTCTTGTCGGCCTTATGTTATTATCTATAACGACAAGTGGTCCCTTTTTAAAACTGAATAATTTACTGTTATCTCATTGTTTTATAATGTTTTTTATCATCAAACAACTAAAACCAAACTGTAATTTGAAATATACAAAATAAAAAAATATAATAAATAGTACGATTTATAAAATTAAATGGGTTATTTTACGACAAAAAAGTCAAAAGCTAAAGTAGTCCATTGGTATAAAATATATTCGCTTGTACTCAATTTGAGACGAATAGACAACCGCCAAAACAACAATAAAGTCACACTGATAAACAACCAGCAAAAAAACTGTAGAACCCGCACTGAAGGGACATCACCTACACTGGTTCACCTGACAGGCTGCGGTGAGCACTTTATCCGTCCTAAACTTTGTAAGTGTCGGTGCAATATCGATACATTTTACCAATCGATAGTATCGTATAGTATGAACGTAGCGAAATCGATTGTAGTAGTACCCTTCTCAATTTCTAACTCAACTCATTTCACTTGAAACTAAGAAGAGATCTTTGACATGGCCAGTTTATGTTGACGATGTCTTTATTAATTAATTCATTTATAGATCTACCATATACTTGGTTTATAATACCTCCCGTACCCTTCTCAATTTAATTTCCAACTCAACTCATGTCACTTGGAGCTAGGAAGGGATCTTTTACATGGCCAGTTCATGTTGATCATATATGTTTATTAATTAATTTATAGATCTACTGTATACTTAGCATATAATACCTCCCGTACCCTTATCAATTAATTTCCAACTCAACTAATTTCACTTGGAACTAGGAAGGGATCTTCTATATGGCCAGTTTATGTTGACGATATCTTTATTAATTTATAGATCTACCGTAGGCTTTATTTCGCTTAAAGTACCTCCCTGGGTAGGTAGCCATTTCAATAAAGAGTATTTAAGTATAGTGCTAATTAATTGCCGTGCAATCGATCAATATTAGCTTAGTTAGTTGTTGTAGGCCTTGCAACAATCGTAAAACCAAGGAATCCTCTATCTATTAGTCTGTGTAAGTACAAATTAATATAGTGTACTTATTATTTCTTTGTTTTTTTTTGTCAATCCAAATTATTGTGGAAGATCATTTATTCTCTTTTGAACAAAAAAGTATATTCCCAATATTAGGCAACTGAGTTAGTCTAATTTCAGAAAGTTACCTAATTTCTACTGGCAATTCACTTCTAACTAGACTGAAAGTGAGACTATAGGCTACATACACGTATAAATTACATATTAGAAGATGTTTAAGTATTAGTTAGTTGTTGCTAGTATGGGAAGTTAACTATTTAATTTCCTCACACTCCATTTTATTGCTAATAATAACCAATAAATAGCTCAGCTCAATCGTCTAATGGCGGTTTCACATCTCACACCTCACTCTATCCAGTCTTTCGACCACACTATCGATTTTGCTATGTTAATACGATAAGATACAAACGATTGGTAAAATATATCGATACTGCACTGAAAACTTACAGTTCAGGACGGATAAAGTGTTCACCACAGGGGGCATCGCTATCAGTGCTGCAGCCACAAAAACAAAAATTCCCAATACTATCTTTGAAAATCAAATTACCCTGTTTATATTTAATTTTGCTCATCACTGAGGCATTCAAGGAGCAATTAATATATAATTAATTGCTCATTTAATACAATAAAAATAAGTATTATTACCCTACGTATAAAGCGTATAAAGTATAAATAGTCTCTTGAAAAGACAAAGTTTAGTAGCCAAAATATTGTTTATAAAAAGGGACCTCTTGTCGGGACCGTATGAAATTGGAGAAATTTTGTTCTCTTTACACCAAACTTCGTTGTAGTTCTCTAAGGTTCCGCTAGAATTCAGGAGAGTTCATTTTTTGAACTAAAGTCTGCTTACGAAGTGCACTTTGGAAATGGGACCTCTCGTCGTTATGGCGAAATAACATTGAGCGACAAGAGGTCCCTTTTCTCAAGTCATGCAGAGGCTAACAAAATGATTTATTTCGACCTTTTATGACTTCGATTCGATATTTTAACCGATACAGGCCTGTTCTATGATAAATAATGGGGAATAAAAATCGACAGAGACCCGAAAATCGATATTTTTTACCCTAATCGGTTAAATCGGCTGTACTGATAATTTTACTTCGCCGACAAGAGGTCCCTTTTCGCTTTCCACATGTTATCTTTATGCATATTATTTAAAAAAGAAAATTTAAGACTATTAATCATGCCGCAACAATGACACCCCCTCTCTGCGTTAATATAAATGCTTGATTCGAAAAAGCCTTTGAGTTATATTTTAAGTTACCAAGAGCAGTGGCGTAATGACATAGTTGGGAGCCTGGGGCGGCTATAGATGAGGGGGCCCTATATATATATTATTATTAGAACAATTCTCTTCATAATTCAGTGTTAAATTATAGACATGTAATGATGCGCATCTTTTCCTTTTAACTTTTTACATTTCTAGTTTATATGGTTGGTTTTAATGTATCGTGATGAACAATCCACTTAGTAACACTAATAATCTTTTCACCGTCACTCTGTCACTCTATTTTTGTTTCTCGCGTTACAGTAGTCAGTTACTTTCCACTTTTCTAGTTACCGTGGTTACCTTGGTTAAAGACCTTTGCCGTCATGGGGCCTGATAAGTTGTTTTTAATTTTTCAAATTTATTTGTATTTTTTGCAGGGATGGACGGGACGGGACGAGACGGGATTTTTGTCTCCCTTAAGCTTCGGGAAATATTTGTTCACGAATTTCTTTAAATTTCAATAAATAAATTTAAGTGAAAATACTAACTTATCCAATTGACGAAATAGCAAAAATTAGAAACACATTTAAAAACAATTAGTAACTCAATGAAATTGTTAATTATAAATTAAATGGTAGTTAAATTTATTGTTTATTTATTATTATGTGTTACTGAATTTGAATTATTATTCTTTCTAATTATTTGAATGCATTGAAAAACATTAATGATATATAAGGAATAAATAAGTATAATATACATTTTTAACGTTTGATAGAAACATAATAACTTAGTTTTTAAGTTTTTGCTTTTTGTTTTACTGTTTGGTTTCCAAAAAGCTGAAGTAAAATACTAGAGTGGTTATTGTATGTTGACAATATACTTTCATGTTTAATCAGTAAACATATGTTATTGTATTTTTATAAACTTTTTGAAGTTTTTGCGTTCTAGGAAAAAAACTCGTAATTTTTCCAGCACTTTATACTACATACTTTAAATTAAAAATCAATTTAGTTTCAAGATGAAAAGTCTTTCTTGTCAACTGTCTTCATTTTGTTTACTTATTTATGAAAAATATCATACTTTTGACAAGGATTCAAAAATATTTGAATTCGTTTAGAAAATTAAATCAATTGGCAAAACCACAATTTGTAGCAGACCAATGTGGCCTACAATATGAACAATCATCACAGTCACGCCTTATATCAAGTTATTTCCGTCGATCAACCGCTATCAGTGAATCGCTCTCAGTGAATGTCTAAGATTGCTTTTCACACCCAATTGCGAGTTAACAATCCTAAATTTGCCGTTTATTAGCGATCGGCAAATACGTACGATCGTTTTTTACGGTCAAACGAGAGTTTCATAACGCAACATCGGCCGTTAATCTGCGATCGGCAAATACGCGCGATGGCTCGTGAATTTTACAAAGCTAGATTTGCCGTTTATTCGCGATCGGCAATATCGTTCTTCACGGCCGATCGCAGTTTTGTAAAGCTACATCGGCCGTTTATCCGCGATCGACAGATACGCGCCAGCGTATTTCGTGGTCGTTCCCGAACAGCGCAAACCTATTTTAGCCGTTCATCCGCGACTGGTAAATACGCGCGATGGTTTTCGCGGCTGATCAAGAGATTTGCAAGGCCGCAATTGCCGTTTATTTACGATCGGCAAACAGGCAATATAGTTTTTAGCGGACTTTTTTCTAGTTTTTGCAAAGCTGGATTTGCCGTTTATTTGCGATCTAAAAATACGCGAGATCGTTTTCCGCGGGCGATCGCGAGTTTTGCGAAGCTACACCCGCTGTTTGGTTGCGATCGCTAAAATGATCCCGTCCCGAAAATTTCCCGAAGTACCGAACGAAAAATCCTGCACGAATATCGGGAATTTAATTTTTCCAAAAATTTCCTGAAATTTCGGGCCCCGACCATCCCTAATGTTTTGCCATTTGGGGGCCTATGCTGGTTTGGGGCCTGGGGCGGACCGCCCCCCCCGCCCCCCCCTCGGTACGCCACTGACCAAGAGAACTTCCAGTTGTAATATTGCTTGAAAACTTCCCCTTTACTGCAAGTATTATACTGAAACAAATGTTCGTCGACAATGTTTTCAGCAAAGCTGGATTTTATGATTAAGTTCGTTAGAAAATAATAGTTTGTTTTACTTTCATTTTGGCCAACTTAAGTGACTCCTATACTCGGTTCTACATTCACCTTTCAGTATTGAATTTCCATAAGCTGTGTATTTATGGCTATGGCATTATAAGTTGTACTAACCAAATTATTTCACGATCAGCTGATGATTTTATAACTTGTTTTATGGACATTTGTAAACAAATGTACCCAACAAAGGTAGTTATAGAATAGTTATCTCAAATGGCCTGTACTGAAAAGGTGAATGTGGAATTGAGCAGTGACGGATCTATACTTACTGTCGCCCGGGGCAAAATCGACGTTTGGCGCCCCCCCCCCCCCCCGGCGCAAAACCAAAGGGTGGTATATTATATTTTAAATACGTCTTTGATGTGATGGATAAGCAATTATCTCGTTTATCATATGAATTTAACTTATGGCCGATGGTCGTAGGCCACGATTGATACAGCTTAACCATAGAGGAAGCCTTTCTATATGTGGCCTAACCAAGAGCTGTTATTGCCATAATATGACCGAGGAATTTGCCAGCCTCCGTAAAAACAAAAAGGTGTCTACCAGATTTAACATATGAAACTTCCGACTTTTTTTACAATGTATACAGAACCCTAAGTAGGGACATCCAATGTTAATTTGTTTAGTTCCGCCGCCGAAAAGCAGAACAGAAATTATAGTCCAGTGAAATTAGGCGAAAAAAACACACTAAAAAGGAAAAAAATGCAAGCAAAAATGTTTTTGCTGGAAAATGTGCACTAAGACGTCCTGAGTCAAAACCCAAGTTTTCTACTTCGGGTCAGGTGAGCTAACTCCGCCATCTTGGAAAATGGCGGCCATGTTTGAAATACTTTTATTTTACTAAAATCCACAAAAGTTATCCGATTTCGACAAAATTTGGTAGGGATGTGTAAAATTGTGTATTCTATTAGAAAACAATCGCTTACACTTTATTTTTTACTATTTTAATGTTTTTTTGCAACTTTTATGTAAAAAACATGTTTTTTCGTTTTTCAAAAAGGTTATGAGGTTAACAGTTACTATATGGATATTTCTGAAAAGTACGTAAAATTACGAACAATTTGATGTATTCAACTTGTATTTTACTGTTTTTACTTTTTATATAATCAAAAAATAAGATATTTTTATGCAATTTTTTAAAAAGTACTAAAAAATTAAAATTATCCAAATTTAGTTTTTTGTGGTAGAAAATGTTCACTTAGGGGTTCTGAGTCAAAACCCAAGTTTTCTACTTCCGGTCATGTGAGCTAAATCCGCCATCTTGAAAAAATGGCGGATATGTTTGATTTACTTAAAACATCATAAAATCCACAAAAGTCATCCGATTGTAATACAATTCGGTAGGTATGTGTATAACTATGGCCACTACATAATACTAAAGGAATAACAAGCATATTTTATCATTCTGTATGTTTTTTTATAATTTTTATGAAACAAATTTGGTTTTTTTACATTTTTACTTCGAAATTAACACCAAACATAAAAACCATGGATGTTTTTGAAAAGTATATAAAATTACAAACAATTTGGTATATTGAACCTTTACTATGCTGTTTTTAGTTTTTGAATAACACAACAAAATATAAATTTTAAAGTGTCTTTTTCAAAAAAATGTTAAAAAATAAAAATTTTGCAAATTAACGTTTATGTGGTAGAAAATATTCGCAAAGGGGTCCTAAGTCAAAAACCAAGTTTTATACTTCCGGTCAGTTGAGCTAAATCCGCCATCTTGAAAAATGACGGATATGTTTGATTTACTTAAACCATCATAAAATCTACAAAAGTCATCCGATTGTAATACAATTCGGTAGGTTTGTGTATAACTATGGCCACTACGTAATACTAAAGGAATAACAAGCATATTTTATCATTTTATATGTTTTTTAATAATTTTTATGAAAAAAATTTGTGTTTTTTACATTTTTACTTCGAAATTAACACCAAACATAAAAACCATGGATGTTTTTGAAAAGTTCATAAAACTACAAACAATTTGGTATATTCAACCTTTACTATGCTGTTTTTTGTTTTGAATAACACAAAAAAATATAAATTTTAAAGTGTCTTTTTCAAAAAAATGTTAAAAAATAAAAATTTTGCAAATTAACGTTTATGTGGTAGAAAATATTCGCAAAGGGGTTCTAAGTCAAAAACCAAGTTTTATACTTCCGGTTTTAGTTGAGCTAAATCCGCCATCTTGAAAAATGACGGATATGTTTGATTTACTTAAATCATCATAAAATCTACAAAAGTCATCCTATTGTAATACAATTCGGTAGGTTTGTGTATAACTATGGCCACTACGTAATACTAAAGGAATAACAAGCATATTTTATCATTTTATATGTTTTTTAATAATTTTTATGAAAAAAATTTGGTTTTTTTACATTTTTATATCTAATTTAACACCAAACATAAAAACCATGGATGTTTTTAAAAAGTACATAAAATTGCAAACAATTTGGTATATTCAACCTTTACTATGCTGTTTTTAGTTTTTGAATGACACAAGAAAAAAAATAAATTTTAAAGTGTCTTAATCAAAAAAATGTTAAAAAATAAACATTTTCCAAATTAACTTTTATGTGGTAGAAAATGTTCGCAAAGGGGTTCTGAGTCAAAAATCAAGTTTTCTACTTCCGGTCATTTGAGCTAAATCCGCCATCTTTAAAAATGGCGGATATGTTTGATTTACTTAAATCATCATAAAATCCACAAAAGTCATCCGATTGTAATACAATTCGGTAGGTTTGTGTATAACTATGGCCACTGCGTAATACTAAAGGAATAACAAGCATATTTTATCATTTTATATGTTTTTTTATAATTTTTATGAAACAAATTTGGTTTTTTTACATTTTTATTTCGAAATTAACACCAAAGATAAAAACCATGGATGTGTTTGAAAAGTAAATAAAATTACAAACAATTTGGTATATTCAACCTTTACTATGCTGTTTATTTTTCAAATAACACAAAAAATAAAATAAATGGGGCTTGGATGGTTTATTGTGACCTGTACATTATGGCACCTAAAAACGGACATATTTGCTTATTTGAAAATTTAATAATTCATGATATAGGCTTTTAGGGTAGTTTTTTGAAAACAATCACTGTGTTGTTTTGGTTTTAAATTCCATGGAGTAAAAAATTTATATGTAAGACATATATATTACCAGTAAATCAAGTGTTTCATGTATTTTATTTGAACCTTGGTAGTTTTGAAGTAATTTGTAAAAAAGGTAATACACTTTTGTCATGTCACATGTTTTATAATATTATTTTTAACTCACTATAAACCCTAATCAATACGACTTAAAAAAACGCCATCACTACACATAACATAAAACTTTAATAAATAAATAAATACTTGTATTTCATATTACAATTGGTCCATTAGCTTTACAATTCTTTGCAAAATCATTTAATTTATTTACACTGACAAGATCGATGATAAATCAATTCTTTTGATAAAATTAAATAAAAATAAGTAGCAATAAATATCTAGGCCTCGATCAAAAGGGACTACAATTTACACATGAACAACAAATTACTATACAACGATAAAGAACAAAATTAAACATAGACACATATTGAGGTTTCATGTTCTTTGTCATTTTATATCTCTAAGCCTGTATCTTATGTTATTAATTTTAAGATGTCATTTATAATCAGCTGGGTGTGTTGTTATGTTGTGATCAAAAGATGTAAAAATTATGTAAGTAAGAAAGATTATCAAAAAGTTTTGTTTAAGTTTTTGTTAAGTGTTTCTGAATTATGTAATCAGTTTTTGTAGATTCACACGGCACCTCTGATCATATTTTTTATCATGGTAACATTTTTGCGGTTTAAATTACAGTACACCTCGGATTATCCGGACCCCTCATTACCCGGATCCCGGATTATCCGGGCCGGTCCATCCGAGAAATTAAATCACGGCAAAAACATGATTTTTGCGTGTTTACAGGAGAAACGTGCCTTCTAATAGTAAAATGCAAATGTTTACTGTATGAATTTGGAATTACAATATTTATTGAAGGAATCTCATTGCCTAAACAGAAGATACAGCAGTTTCGTGAACTTAGTTTTCTCGATAGCTACTTGAGGCGCTAGCAGTAGGGCAATTTTGCGGGAATATTTTCTACCACATAAACGTTAATTTGCAAAATTTTTATTTTTTAAAATTTTTTTGAAAAAGACACTTCAAAATTTATATTTTTTTGTGTTATTCAAAAACTAAAAATAGCATACAGTAAAGGTTGAATATACCAAATTGTTTGTAATTTTATATACATTTTTAAAAACATCCATGGTTTTATGTTTGGTGTTAATTTCGAAATAGAAATGTAAAAAAAACAATTTTTTTCATAAAAATTATAAAAAACCATATAAAATTATAAAATATGCTTGTTATTCCTTTAGTATTACGCAGTGGCCATAGTTATACACATACCTACCGAATTGTATTACAATCGGATGACTTTTGTGGATTTTATGATGATTTAAGTAAATCAAACATATCCGCCATTTTTAAAGATGGCGGATTTAGCTCAACTGACCGGAAGTAGAAAACTTGGTTTTTGACTTAAAACCCCTTTGCGAATATTTTCTACCACATAAACGTTAATTTGCAAAATTTTTATTTTTTAACATTTTTTTGAAAAAGACACTTTAAATTTTTTTTTGTGTTATTCAAAAACTAAAAACAGCATAGTAAAGGTTGAATATACAAAATTGTTTGTAATTTTATGTACTTTTCAAAAACATCCATGGTTTTTATGTTTGGTGTTAATTTCGAAATAAAAATGTAAAAAAAACAAAATTTTTCATAAAAATTATAAAAAAACATATAAAATGATAAAATATGCTTGTTATTCCTTTAGTCTTACGTAGTGGCAATAGTTATACACAAACCTACCGAATTGTATTACAATCGGATGACTTTTGTGGATTTTATGATGATTTAAGTAAATCAAACATATCCGCCATTTTTCAAGATGGCGGATTTAGCTCACCTGACCGGAAGTAGAAAACTTGGGTTTTGACTCAGAACCCCTAAATGAACATTTTCTACCACAAAAAACTAGATTTGGATAATTTTAATTTTTTAGCAGTTTTTAAAAAATTGCATAAAAATATCTTTTTTTTTGATTACACAAAAAGTAAAAACAGTAAAATACAAGTTGAATATACCAAATTGTTCGTAATTTTACGTAATTTTCAGAAATATCCATATAGTAATTGTTAATCTCATAACATTTTTGAAAAACGAAAAAACATGTCTTTTTACATAACAGTTTCAAAAAACCATTAAAATAGTAAAAAATAAAGTGTAAGCGATTGTTTTCTAATAGAATACACAATTTTACACATCCCTACCAAATTTTGTCGAAATCGGATAACTTTTGTGGATTTTATGTCGATAACAGTATTTCAAACATGGCCGTCATTTTCATTTTCATTTTTTTGACTCAGGTCTTAGTGCACATTTTCCAGCAAAATCATTTTTGCTTGCATTTTTTCCTTATTAAAACCTATTTTCACTGGACTATTAGCGCTGGTGCATGGAATAGTTCAAGCTGGCCCCGAATAGTCGGCGCCGGCGCTTCTACATACAGTAATAATGAACTTCGTAAAGAGATGGCACTCCCATATTAACTCGGTGGTAAGGGAACAGCAGCGCTATCTGAATAAAGTGCTACGAACTAAAAAGATCGACGCGATATATCGATGGTCGTCGATGTGACATATCGATCGTCGTCGTCTGCTTTGTTTACATTTTCGTTTTTTTGTTTTGTTTGCTAGACTTTCAATTTTAATGATTTTACCGGTTTGTTTAGATTAAGTGCGTTTGCCGCTAGTGCAAGTTGTTCTGCGAAATACTGTACTGAGTGATTCTTATTGTGGTTAAAGCGATTGATAGAAAATAAATACGTAGATCTTTACACAAAAACACTTAATAAAAATTAACTTAGTTAATTTTTATTAAGTGCTTTTATGTAAACATCTACGTATTTATTTTCCATCAATAGCTTTAAGCACAACATGAATCACGCAGTACAGTATTTCGCGAAACAACTTACACTAGAACAACTTTCTGCAAACGTACTTTAGTTATTTTCCCACACTCAAATTAATTCCAACTCGTTATGGTTGTGTACACGTCGCGTCGTGACAGAAAATCAGGGGAAACGGAATGGGAAGTTAGCAGATCGTTATCGTCGTTCTGATTGGCTGAATCAGTGAAGAAGAAGAAAGTCATGTTTTTACAACGCCATCTGAATAAAGTGCATCGAACTAACCCGCTCCAATAAGCTTACCACTTGGCTCCATTAAAGTGTCAGACCGGTGGCTTCTATTCGCTATCCAAATTGTCAAAATGAGAATGTTTGTAAACAAAAACAGGTAAATATTATGTAAATATAACAGGTTACTCACCAAATACCGGCGTCAACGATTATCTGTACTCCAAATTTTACTAGAGTTTCAACCTATTCATAGGTCATTTTCAAACCAGTAACCAAAATTGGACCAATTTTGGAAACTCGAGTAACCAAAATTTGGATTACAGAGAATCGTTGACGGCATTTTGGTGAGTAACCTGTTATATTTGGTCAAAAACGATTCTGGAGGCATCATGATGTTTAAACATTATGGTAAAAGACACAACAATACAAAACAATAACAAACAAATGTCAAAATATTACAACCAGCTGCTTGACTTTGGAAAGTCAACTTGATCCGTAAACTCCTACAACAATTTCAATCGGACTAAGATGCGCCATCTCTTTTTCGGCGGCGGGAACTACGTTTTTCCATAAGGTGTCCCTACTTAGAGGGTTCTGTATACATTGTTTTTTATGACCTTTCCCGACTATTTCAAAACCTGGCTAGTGAAAAAATGCCAGTGGCCATAATGCCTCCTAAAACGAATACTGTAGGCCTACTTGAGCGCAATCTCTGTAAATTAAAATGCAATATTTGACGGTCGCAATACGACCGCGAGGCTTAACGGCCGCGAAATGTCCAAAATATTTAACAGCCTCAGTGAGACCAAAAGATTTGCTGGCCACAGAATCACTGAGCATTTTCGGCCGCAATATGACTGAAAAATTTGCCGGCCGTGGGACCGTGATATGAATGAACGCGACCGAAAGGTGTTAACGGCCATGAAAAGGTCTAGCGGTTTTCCAGTTGATACCCGACGGAGAGTTTTGCCAGCCGCGGTCTAAACGACAGATCAGATTATCTGGCCGCAATGTGGCCTAAAAATATGACGACCTCGAAAATAGCGAGAGACTTGGAGGCAGTGAAACGACAAAAAATATGTCTGCAAGTAACGACAGATTATCTGGCCAAGATATGTGACGGCCGCGAAAATAACGGGAGACTCGTCGACCACAATGCGACCAGAGATCTGGCGGCTGTGAAACAAACAGGCTTTTTCCGGCTGTGAAATGAGCGAGCGAATTTTTTGGACGAGAAATGAGCGAGGGATTTTCCGGCAGCGGGACGAGTGAGTAATTCTCCGTCCGCGAAACGAGCAAGCGACTTTCTAGCCATTCAACACCGAGAAATATGACGGCCACGAAAGAGAGGTTTGAAGTCCACGATGCGACAGAGATTTTCCGAAAGCGATGCTACTAAGGGATTTGCTGGCCGCGAAACGAAAAATTTTACATAAAATTAATGTTTTCCCTTTTTTCTTAACCGGAGCCAGCCAGTAGGGGCGCTAGCCCCCTGCTCCCCCCTAGATCCGTCACTGGAATTGAGTACAGTCTACTTAGGGGCCTACATTTATTTAATAAATCTATATATTTAAAAAAATGTTTTTCTTTTCCGAGTCTGTTCGGCTCTTCTTCTAACCGACGGATTTTCATAATTGAAGTCTTGAAATAAATAAAAGGTATGCACGCGCAGATTAGCCATCAAGCATTCACATTCATTTATCTGACATATTACTCGAGTTATGCACAAAAGCAACTTCCTCCCTACATTTCTTACGGGAGTTAAATTTGGTTTGTCTTTTTCGAGTTCGTTTGGCTCTTATTCTACCTGACCGATTTTTATAATTTGTCTTGAATTGAAGGTATGAACGCACAGATTTGCCATCAAGCATCGCCATTCATTTATCTACTGTATTACTCCACCAAAAGACACAAATTTGATTATTTCCCGAATTGTGAATTCCATTAAAGATATATTTCCCCAGTTCTAATTACTTAATTCTATAAGTTTTGGTCTAAAAACCTTCATTGAAATACCAGCTTTCATTTGAGCTATTTATTATAAAAGATCGGACGTAGGCTACCTGAAGCGCGCTGCTGAATTCCAAACAACACAAATCTTGAAATAATTAGGTTTTTCTTTTCCGAGTCCGTTTGGCTCTTATACTGAACACTGAACCGATTTTCATAGTTGGGGTTTTAAACTAAAGGTATGAACAGGCAGATTAGCAATCAAGCATCCTCATTCATATATTTACCGCATAACTTGACTTATACTCAAAGAAAAATACCTCCCCAGTATTTCTCATGGGATTTTCAAACTTGCAACGTTGTCTTATTATTGTTTTCTCATATCTCCGGAATGAATCAAGGTGTATAATTATTTTTGGTCTTGATATACTCAATGAATTTCTAGCTTTCATATGAAAGCCATTTAGAATTTCAAATAGGTAGAATTTCAGGGGAGTTATGCGCCTCCAAATACCATAAATTTGAATTTTTCTTAAATATGTCTTTGGTTAGAGATCCATTTCTCCAGTTATAGTTATGTTACCCTAACGTTTTAGCGAATTTCCCCTATAGGGAAGTAGCTATTACCGTAGGCGGCATGGTGAGACTTAAGCCTGGGACCATGTTATTTTTTCATTTTGAGGTCCCTAGACCCCAAAAACACCGTTCGTTCATTTTTCATATATATATATATATATATATATATACCTGTCCGTAGGCGCGATAACTTTTGTAAAAAAGGTCCGATCTTGATGAAATTTGGAACAAACGTGTAAAGCGTCATTCATTACTTCGAGTTCGTAAACCAGCAAGATTGGTTTACTCTAAAAAGGTTTTTTTGACAAAATCAAATTTATTCTTAAGATTTAACACCTTTTTACTAATTATTTTTAAATTTAATTGTCAAAATTGAATTCAGCTTCAAAAACCAAACAATTTAGCATTTTGAATTATTATTCTACGTCAATCCGTTGCTTAGATATTGGATAATATTGGATGGGCTTAACACAGTACGTTGTCCAATATTATTTTTAATTTTTCCCTCCAAAAGGGACTATAAAGGTATAGGCACCCTGATTTAAGATATTTTTAAAAATATAATTCTAAACATATGATTACATTTTCAGGTGATGAATATTTTATTTGTGATTATTTTGAATAGTTAGAGTTCATTGATCAAGATTTTGCAGAAAATATATACTATATAAAAATTACAAATTATTTTTAAATTTAATAAAGAAAGTATGATTATTTGAAGGAGGATGTCTTGGTCTAAACTGCCTGAAAACGTAGCATAATATATGGTATATTTACAATGATGAGGATTGATAATATGCTTTATTGAAATTGGCTGGAGATACAGGTCTGCTATAACAGGGGAGTTTAATTATAAAACTGACCATATGATTGAATTTATTTTTTTCATGAGATTAAGTTATTTGTTTGTTTTGAGTGTTTTGAATTCATTGGTTATATGTTTGTTGCCATTTATGTATTATAACAAGATTACTTTTTTTAATTAACAGACTAAGAATTATATACAATACAAAACTGTGTGTGTTACAAATGAAAACCAATGTGGTCTCCTTGTTAATTTCCCTCATGTTTAAAGCTCATGAATGACTAAATATACAGTACGTTGTAGTGTACTATTTACTTAACGTATTCAAACAATAATACTTTCCATCAAATAAGTTGTATGCTCACATATACAAAATAAATCCTATGGAAATTCGCTGAGTACGCAGGTCTGCTGCGACGGGGGTATTTGAATCACCACTGAACTACTTAAATGAAATAAATTACAACATGATCCAAGGAAGTTAGCAGGCGGAAACCCAGGGGGCCCTGGAGCTTCTCCCAAACATGGAAATACCCCCGTTGCAGCAGACTTGCATACTCAGCGAATTTCAAATGCAAAACAACATATTTTAATCCAACATAGCGAGATTTGACATGTTTTTGTAAGCTCCATAAGAATAACATGGGGAATGAGTATGCAGGTTTGCTGCTACAGGTATGTTTAAACTGGTTGGTTTTATTCAATATTTAGTAGATCTGAACAAGAAGAAGCCATTTACCAAGTTTTATCGAGATATGTTGAGAAATAAGCGAGATATAGAATTTTACTTATTTCCCATAGGGTTAACATTGAGACAACGTACTGTGTTTACCACTTTCAATATCTCAGTAACCAATGGACATAGAGCAGTGATTAAAAATACTAAATTGTTTGTTTTTTTAGCTGAATTCAATGGTGCCAACAAAAATTTGTTAAATTTTATTTTTCTACGTGAAAAACTCAAAAAACCCATTTTTGGGGGGGGGGTTTACCCCCCCTTTACCCCCCTTCCGGTGGTCCGATCGGGCTGGTTCACGAACTCGTCCGAGTGATTACCAATTTACACGTCTGTACCAAATTTCATTAAGATCGGACCATATTTACGGCCGCTATCGTGTTAATAGACACACACATATATATATATATATATATATATATATATATATATATATAAACATTCGAATGAATGGTGTTTTTTGCTTCTGGGGTCCCCAAAATGAAAAGTTAACATGGTCTCACAGGTCTCACCATGAGTACTACCGTAATAGCTTATTACTTTAAGGAAATTCGCTAAAATATGCAAAAATGGGAAAACACAAATTTCTTTAATTGAGGCAGGAAAATCCCTCAATTGTGTAGTCTTCGGTAGATTTCTTGATTATTTCTTAGAGATTCGGTGATTTCACGGCCATCAAAACTCTTTTATCACCTTCGGTCAATCTCAGCATATGACATTACTGTACCGGTTTTCCAGCCTAAGTTTTTCAATAGCTAACTTTTCATTTCATGTACGACATTAAACCTCTTATATGGAAACCTGTTATCTTTGGCTCCTTTTAGATATGTATTTCAATTTTTGGAACTCCCTTTAACTATCCAATATGGCGGAAAACATAATTTTTTCTTATGGTACCAGTATATTATGATTTTTTTTGGATTCTACACCAAAATATTTAAATTTGTAATCACTTAAATCCTCAAAACTTCTTAACCTTAATTATTACAGACATTAGAGTGGTGTCATTTTGTTTGGCAACTTAAGCACTAAAACACATGAAAGTTTTATCAAAATCGTTTAAGCCGTTTTTGAAAAATGTGGAATTTTGTAATTTCTTATGGGTTTTTATGGGGTAAATACACTTATAAATAAAAAATTCAAAAAATGAAAAAAACACCTGGAGACATTATCGTTTCATACCTACATGCCAAAAATGAAAATCGGGCCATTGGTGTCATCTCTAGCTCTGTTGATATACATCCTCGCACTCATACACACACGCACACTTACACACCCACGGATGGACAGACACCACTCTGAAAACCACTTTTTTGATTTAGGGAGCACTAAAATAAATATTACCGCTAACAACTCAAACTAAAACATTTTGACTAAAACAATACTTTCTCCGAAATCCATTTTTTTGGATTCGGGGGAACACTACAACAAATGTTTCCCCTAACGACTCAAATTCAAAACTTTTGACAAAAAATACTATCTCCATATACTACGGTAAAGGGAGGGAGGAGAAAGTAAAAATGACAGGAAAATTAAAAATTTGATATACATACAAATAATCATAAAAAATAAGGGGTTTCCTCATAAGAAGATTACTGTCAGACATGAAATGAAAAAGTTAGCTTGGAAAACTTAAACCTGGACATTCCGTACCTATAAACAATAACACCTAGAAAGTTAAAATATGTTATTTGTCATGTTCTTTGAAACAAAATTTTACACATTCAATTACCACTACCCTACTTAATAAAGTAAAAATCACAAAACAAACAAACCATGTTATGACAGTAAAACATGTGCTTTAAAACAAAGCTTTATATTATCAGCTGATCTGTGCTGTTATACTCAGTTGATCAGTAAAAACAATACTAATAAATAGAACATATTTTATATTCCAGTTCTATAATATAAAATGAAGGAATATTAACTTTTCAGGCAAATGGCCATATTTAGAATTAATTACCTTTCATTTAACACAACCTGCATGTAAATCGTTCCATAGAACTCCAGATCGCACTTAAAATAGGCTAAAAACTTTACCCCATGTTATTGTTTGAAGTGATTTAATTTCCTTTTTTTAATTCAGTGGAGTAACAGCTGCAATCGAAGCAGAATGGGCATATATAGATACAGTGATACAATTACCTTCTATTTCATACCAACCGTGTGCAAATCGGTCCAATAGTATGGTCAGGCTCGCTGCCTAAAGTTTAATTTTTTCCTATGTTAAATCTTCATGAGAAAAGTTTATTTTCCTTTGAACCCAATTAACATAGATGTTTTCGAATGTAGCATTCATCGTAGGTCTCAAAATGACTTTTAATATGAGCGTGAACCATTAAAACCGACCTTTTACAATTTGCCACTGTAATAAACATTTAGACCGTCAACGTTATTGAAATCAGCTGTTTCACATAATTAAGTAGTTATAATACTAAACAATTTAGCAATCAAATCTTATTTTTTATTTACACCAATAAAAATCTACAATGTAAATAATATAACAATTTGTTTTTCATTTAAAGGATATTACATGATAATTCATATATCTTTATGTACTGACCATGATAAACCAAATGCTTTTGAGAGTTTGCTCTTTTCATGTCTTTAGACAAAGTACCTCGTGTCTTCACAATCAGCCGAATGAATGACTGTAAAATTATATCATTGCAAAGGTTTGGAAATTTCGTTTTTTTAATTAAAAAAAAGCAAGATAACGTAAAAGTACACAAAACCTGCAAATATAGAAAAGTTGAGCTTTTATTTGGTACAAACTGCATGAAAATGGGTCCCGTGGAAGACTCTGACGAACTGTCCAAAGGATTGGAAAAGTTGATTTTTTCCCTTTTTCCCCCATGTTAAATCTCCATAAGAAAAGTTTATTTTCTATTTTTGACCCAGATAACATAACTATTTTCAAAATACAAATAAAACCTGCACATATAGGGCCGATAACCTTCGTTTTGGTACCACCCGCATGGAAATCGGTCCAGTAGAACGGCCAGGGTCGCTGTCATTAGTTTTACAAACGTTTTTTAATAAATAAGAAGATAAATAGCTCTTGCATTATTTATGCCATTTTTATTTTTTGGTGTGAAAACTCTCAGTGAATTACAAGCCTTCATTTGAGCCATAGTTTATGTGGTTCTGATGAATAATAAAGCGAACTGTACACTTCAAAACAAGAAAGATCTCATTTTTTAGGATTCGTCTGCGATAATTGATCAATATCTCCTTCTCCTCTATAGTTAGTTCCTATAGTACGTGTGGTTAGCATAAAAACCTTGCACTTTTTGATACAGCTTAGCCACTTGGTGAGTGTATACAAGATACCAGTAGAAGTATTTTTGTCCGAAGAACCAACCTTGAATTCGTGTAGAACACCCCCATATCAGCCATTAAAGATGGCCGCCACAAAACGCATAAATTGCCCCATAACTCGTGAAAGAGTAATCCGATCGTGATAAACTTTTTTTTATTTGAAAGGTCTTTTATAAACTCAACTTTTTTGTATTTAACTTTTTTTATAAACTTAATGGTTTTCTTTGTATATACGAAAAAACGCATTTTCCCATATAATTCCATGGGAAAGACAGATTTCTCAATAAAATGCATTTTAATTGATTTAAGAAGGCTAATTCCGGGTGGAATATCTTGAGTAGGCTAAAGACTTATGCATACTATGATTTTATGAATATTAATAAATTATTTTAGTAATAATGGTCTTTTACACATTTTTTAACAGGCTATTTTTTAATTTTTTTTAATTTTTCGATTATTTTATTGAAAAAAAAATTTTATCCAGCCCAAAAGTACATTAAATTATAGAAAATGTATTCAAAAATCGAATGCTATCGCTCAAAACAAGAAAATCCAATCATTTAACCTATTTATGAGGATTTGAATGTGTCATTGACGTCCCATAGTAAGTATATGGCGGGGGAAATCGCGGGTACATTTTCAGCGATAAAATTACTACCCGTCGGTAGAATTGAGGAAAACTTTTTGGAAATGTCCAATTAAATCATTACTACAGTATACCAAAGAGAAATGATAAAAAAATCATCGAGAAACCATATTTAATGCGCTTTTTATGATTTTCGTTTAAAACAACATGCTGCCGTGGCCGGCGCGTAGACGTAGTTCCATCAAACTCTCACAGAGCGCGCTCCTCTCGCTACCACGCTGAACCTATCTATGGCTAGCGGAGTCCATGGGAAAGCTCAGACATCGCGCAATCGTTATGCTCGTTATTTGCCGGCAACACTTTTAACATTGACCTCAGGTTAATTCCAACTGAAACTAAAACCGAAAATTGAATTATATTCACTATTTATGAAACTTTAAAATTGATTCCTTTAGTAAATAAAATAAGCATTTCAGATATATAATTGAATTCGTTCAATTGATTTTACGAACAATTACAGGTTGTATATTAGAATGTTTATGAACAGTAAGAATATATATTCTTCATAAAGTAATGAAAATTAATTGGGTATTGCCTTTGTCGATCAGTAATTGTTTTGATTTCAAATAGCTGAACACTAAATTAGATTAATATTTAAAGAAATCTTAAAATTATTTCTAAATCACCGTCTTCGACTTTAATTTTCGTACAGTATTACTCATTATGTTTATTAAAATTATATTATTGGTTTCATATAAGAGCAAATAATTATATGCCTACCTTTATGATTCAGTACATGAGACCAAAGCGGAAACGCCATAAGGAAAGAACGCTGCAGGATTTTTTTATCGAGGGAATACTTTTTCTGTGTAATTAAGAAGACTACCAGATGTGTATTGGATCAGTACGTTTAGTTGCTGTAAAACAAAGAAACCACTATCAGTTTATTTAATAAAACTTTTAGTAAATTCATATATATTCAATTTATTTGTCAACTACCACTCATCTATAATCGACCAGCCTAAACTGTTTCACCTAGAACCTTGAAACTTCGCATGGACTTTCCCCATAGGGCGTAGGCATCCACTAAGAACGGATTTTTTAAAATTCCCTGAGGACTACGCCTTTATCAAAGTTTCATTGTTAAACAGGGAAGCTTATGAAGTTTTCATGGCAACCTAAACATAAAAAATCATGAATCCAACAAAGAGTTTCTGTTTTTCCACGGGTAAAACCGGATTGATCAGCTAGTTGCTTATAATATTTTTAATCGTAATTGCGTTATTGAAATAATAGCCTATAAATAGATTGTTTCTTTCTTTTTATAAGGTTTTTTACTAAGTTGCAAGTTTATATAGAAAACAAATATCCTAACTCCCTTATTGTTAAAAAACATAATTGGCTTAGTATTAAGGCAAATAAATAAAGGTATACCTAATATTTATACAGAACGTAATGCAAAGGTTGAATGTACATTCAGCTGGACTATTCGTAGACTAATTAGAAATACTTTAAAAACTGTACATTAGATCATTGTGTTTCGTTGCTGAAAAAAAAACAAAGTAAACATTACTCTTTGTGGGAATAAAACCTCATAAAATTATATTATGCTGTTTATCATTGTAACCATTTCGTAAACAAGAAAACTGTAACTCTAAGTATTATACTTAACTATATGAAATGTTTGATTTATGTAAACGAATAATACCCCCGTTGCAGCAGACCTGCATACTCAGCGAATTTCAAATGCAAATCAACGTATTTCAAGCAAACATAGCAAGATTTGACATGTTTTGTTAAGCTCCATAAGAATAACATGGGGAATGAGTATGCAGGTTTGCTGCTACAGGTATATTAAAACTGGATGGTTTTAATTCAATATTTAGTAGATCTGAACTAGAAGAAGCCAAGTTTTATCAAGATATGTTGAGAAATAAGCGAGATATAGAATTTTACTTATTTCCCATAAGGTTAACATTGGGACAACGTACTGTGTTTACCACTTTCAATATCTCGGTAACCAATGGGCATAGAGCAGTGATTCAAAATACTAAATTATTTGTTTTTTTTGAGCTGAATTCAATGGTGCCCACAAAAATTTGATAAATTTTATTTTTCTATGTAAAAAACTCAAAAAACCCTTTTTGGGGGGGGTTTATCCCCCTTTACCCCCCCTTCCGGTGGTCCGATCGGGCTGGTTCACGAACTCGTCCAATTGATTACCACTTTACATGTCCGTACCAAATTTCATAAAGATCGGACCATTTTTGCGGCCGCTATCGTGCTAACAGACACACATATATATATATATATATATATATATATATATATATATATATATATATAAATTCGAACGAATAGTGTTTTTTGCTTCTGGGGGCCCCAAAACGAAAAGTTATAGTGGTCCCGAGCTTAGGTCTTACCATGAGACCTACGGTAATAGCTTCTTCCCTATAGGGGAAATTCGCTAAAAATAAAATTATATTATTATTAAAACATTAAAGCGAAAAATTGGGTCTTTCTGTCCCTTTCTGAGTAAGCAACCGAGTGCCCCACGACCGCCAATGGGCACGATAGGCTAGAGCTACTAAAAGTAATTATATTTACCTTCTGGCAGCATTACATTTTTCGCTGCCCACGCAGTCTTTTAAAACGATGAAAATATTTCAAGTTAGCCTAAATGAACGTGTGTGTACATTTACATTCAACTATTCCATTAGCAATCTGTAATAAATTAAAATATTTTCCCTAAAAAATCGTTTACCGGAATCTCCTGCGGTCGATTAAATGAACTTGATTTGAGGTTTATACTGAAGTTTCAGTAGTTTAGCCATAATTTTGCTATTGAATTTAGCTCTTTGATTAATCTTTAAATGTATATAATTAGGCTGTTTATTCTTTATTCTTTTACTATATGACTTTTTGCTCGATTTCGAGCTATGTGTTATCTAGTAATTGGTTAATCGTACAGACCTACCTGATGCTGCACTGGATGTTAAAGTTGGATGAACATAAGGACGTAATGTAAGGTTTCATACTTCAGACACTAATAATAATAATATTATTATTATTATATTAAGGAATACTTCTTGCGTACTCAATAATACTGTTACTTATGTGGGGTTACTTATGTGAGACCGTTGCGTCATTGCGTTTTCTTGCTAGAAAAATACATTTTTAGTTTGTTAATTTTTTTTTAAATTGCTAGCCCATTGTTATATGTTCTCTAAAAATAAGGAAAACTTAAATTATAATAGTGTAATTATGTATCAAAGGAGAGGGGGTTGTCTAACGGACAGCGAACCTACAAAACTATTTAATAATATACTCCTACTAAAGTATATGGCCTGAACAGAACTGGTGATATTGCATAGGAGTTACAGATACACAATAACAAAATTCGCTAGGTCCTACGGGACTCAAAAGTTTTTATGGTAAACTACAGGAAAGCCCTTGAGTTTTAATTAGTTTGAAACCATTCCAAGTTTGTATTATTGTTGATGAGTATCATATATGTAGTTTCGTAAGGCGATTCTTTGCGTCAAAATTGTGGGCGCCTGGCAAGTCGTAAAAAGATGGGCGAGGGCTCAAATTAATTGTCTATTTTCCGTGACGACGGGAAAAATACTAAAATTGCTTTAAATTCACATGGAAACGATAAATATCGTAAAATATCTGCCATTTAAAAATATTGAGAACTAAAATGTCTGCTTTCTTTACATAAAACAATTGATGCTGATACTAGATTGAAAAACATGCGCTAGATTATGGTAGATCTAAAAGCCAGTTTGCCATGAAGGTATTTTGTAATAAAATAAATAAGGATTGTTTGAATTTCCCCTTATTAAGGGCTTAGCCCCTTCAAGCCACTAGTAATTTTTAAATTTACATTTTTACTTTCTCCCCCTATACATAGTATATGGAGAAAGTATTGTTTTCGTCAAAATTTTCGAATTTGAGCTGTTAGTGGATATATTTGTTTTAGTGCTCCCTGAATCCAAAAAAGTGGTTTTCGGCGTGGTATCTGTCTGTATGTCTGTGTGTGTGTGTGTGTGTGTGTGTGTGTGTGTGTGTGTGTGTGTGTGTGTGTGTGTGTGTGTGTGTGTGTGTGTGTGTGTGTGTGTGTGTGTGTGTGTGTGTGTGTGTGTGTGTGTGTGTGTGTGTGTGTGTCAGAAGTCAGAAGAAGTCAGAAGTCAGAATTGGTTGTTGGGCTATTAATTAACAATCCTGTCTAAGGAACATGCCAACCTTAGTCAGTAACAAGGCTACAAGATCGCGCCACTATCATCACACTCATCCTTCACTCATATTCAGGGTAACGTCCTCAATGAGGTACCTGTCTTATTAAAGTGATTAAGTGATTAAGAAGTCAGAAATCGTTTATTCAGCAACATTACAACATTACAAAGAACAAATACCCCATGCATCTCGTAGGATGCGTGCGGGGTCAAATATTATTTTGTGTATTTTCAATTATACATTATGCTTCTGGCAGTAGGCTACTTATACCTTATTAACAGCCCATCTTGTATTTTCGATATATCACAGGAGATCACAAGGTTAAATACTATAGAATTAATATTGATTTATAAATCTATGTACAAATATAACAATAATGAATAAATAAATTTATAACAAAAACAGTCAACAATAAACAGCAATAACAAAGACTATATAGCAATAAATAACAACACCTGCATTCACATAACTACATCTATATTAACAAATTCCTTTAATTTAATTTTAACCTTAGGTTTTGACTCTACAAGTATTGAATTACCGTATACTTGCAGAAAACTATTAAATATCTTTGGGCCTAAATAGCAGAACTGGTGACGGCTTCTCTCTTTATTTAAGTTTGGTACAACCAAGGATGGCATACCAGCAGCACGTGTCAGTCTGCTAATTACTTTAAAAGGAAACTGTGCAATTTTTTTTAAATATATACATAACAACACTATGTACATGCAGTTGTGACACAGTTAACAAACAATTCTCTACAAAGATATGACTAACTCTATCAGTATATTTCAGTCTATATATAGTCCTAATTGCAAATCTTTGACACATTATAACTAGTTTTAGTATTGTTGGGTAAGTTCCACCATAGTGTACAAGGCCATATCTTAGTGTGCTTTCAAACCATGATATGTATAGTTTTTTTTCAAATGCTTCCCCTGAATAAAATTCCTCATATGATAAAGGGCATAATTTATTTTACATAGTTTTTTAGAAAGGTGCTGTACATATACATCCCAGCGTAAATGCTGGTCAACATATAAACCCAAGTATTTTACTGATTCCGTTATTTCTATGTTTGGACATTCACACTTATAAATGCATTGATGACTATGACAACTTAATCTAAACATATTTTGGGGAGAGGTCTCTGGGTTATACTGATCAAAAAACAAAATACATTTGGTTTTGGCCGTGTTAATCAATATTTTATTAATGATTAACCACTCTGAGATCTTTACTAGATCTTTATTGATTTTGTTTAATAAGGACTCTCTGTTGTATGCCGCACAAACAAGAGCGGTGTCGACAGCATATGCATATATTGATGAGTTTAGATTAAGTTGCAGGAGGTCATTTATATAAATTATAAAAATAATAGGGCCCAATACCCCTCCTTGTGCTGTTCCGAAGTTCAACTCCAAAACATCACTTAGAATGCCATTTATTTTTACTACCTGCTGCCTTTTTGTACAAAATGATTTAAGAAATTCAAAAGCAGCGTCTCCTATACCATACATTTTAAATTTATTTAAGAGAATGTCTGTGTTCAATACATCGAATGCTTTTTTAAAATATAAGTATAAAGACAAGGTGTATTTTTGGTTATCAATTGATTCTGTAATATTACGAATATGATTTTTAATGGCTAGCTCTGTCCCTTTGCCTGGAATAAACCCATACTGATTATTTGAAAACAAACCCCTATCCTTAAAGTAAATCATTAATTTATTTTTTATTATTGTTTCAAAAATATTAGCAATGTTACTGATGACAGAAATTGGTCGGTATGATGACATTTGATCTTTATCCCCGCTCTTAAATACTGGAACAACGGTTGCAATTTTAAAGTAATTTGGAAATATGCCCTGCTCCAGTGATTTTTTAAATATAAAGTAAAACAAAGGACTGAATATGTCAATATTATCCTTGATTACAGAAATTCCTATTCCATCGATACCATGCACAACTAGGTTTATTTTTCATACTCTTAATACTACTTATTACATCATTATGGGTTAAATCAAATTCTCTCAAATTTACTTCTTCATGAACATTTGCGCGCGCGCGCGCGTGTGTGTGTGTGTGTGTGTGGATGTAAACAAAGCTAGAGACGACACCAGAGTGGTCCGATTTAAATGAAATTAAGTAATATAGTACCTTAACATTTCATGCCTTTTTAATACCTTAACATTTTCTCCCAAATGGAATACCTTGAAAGTAATAAATACTCTTTAAAGTAAAATTGTTGTGTTTCAATTTTTTGTATTGGCAAGTGAGAGTAAAACTGATAATAACGGCAAATTATAACCTTTACTAAGTTTAATGTAAGTAAATAATAACCAATCTGGTACACTTTACTGAAATATGATTTTAACTACACGTTTTAATAAAATGAAGACTATTTTAAGGTACATATAACGTATTAATTTTATCTTGATAAAGAGATAAAATTAGTATTTATTTATATTTATGATGCAATAAAAATATTCGGTCGTCTACATTGAAAATGGTCTCGACAAAGTTCGAAACATAAAGATAGAACAAATATTCTGGCATGGGTGCACAGTATGGTTTTTATATACTTACGTTGATAAAAAAAATTGCCATTCTTAAATTATGGATTACATAAATATACAATATTCTTATAAAAATCCATACATCTCTTAAGAAAGACGTAATTAGGAATAAATCATTATGCTTAACATGATTTCTAATAGAGGCAAACGTACTAGCAGGCATAAAATTGAATGCCAATTATTATTATAATATTATTATTTATTAATTACTCTATTGCTATCGGTATTAATATGATGTCAATGTTAAGTGTTGCCGGCAAAGAACGAGCATAACGATTGCGCGATGTCTGAGCTTTCCCATGGACTCCGCTAGCCATAGATAGGTTCAGCGTGGTAGCGAGAGGAGCGCGCTCTGTGAGAGTTTGATGGAACTACGTCTACGCGCCGGCCACGGCAGCATGTTGTTTTAAACGAAAATCATAAAAAGCGCATTACATATGGTTTCTCGATGATTTTTTTATCATTTTTCTTTGGTATACTGTAGTAATGATTTAATTGGACATTTCCAAAAAGTTTTCCTCAATTCTACCGACGGGTAGTAATTTTATCGCTGAAAATGTACCCGCGATTTCCCCCGCCATATACTTACTATGGGACGTCAATGACACATTCAAATCCTCATAAATAGGTTAAATGATTGGATTTTCTTGTTTTGAGCGATAGCATTCGATTTTTGAATACATTTTCTATAATTTAATGTACTTTTGGGCTGGATAAAAATTTTTTCTCAATAAAATAATCGAAAAATTAAAAAAAATTAAAAAATGGCCTGTTAAAAAATGTGTAAAAGACCATTATTACTAAAATAATTTATTAATATTCATAAAATCATAGTATGCATAAGTCTTTAGCCTACTCAAGATATTCCACCCGGAATTAGCCTTCTTAAATCAATTAAAATGCATTTTATTGAGAAATCTGTCTTTCCCATGGAATTATATGGGAAAATGCGTTTTTTCGTATATACAAAGAAAACCATTAAGTTTATAAAAAAATGTTAAATACAAAAAAGTTGAGTTTATAAAAGACCTTTCAAATAAAAAAAAGTTTATCACGATCGGGTTACTCTTTCACGAGTTATGGGGCAATTTATGCGTTTTGTGGCGGCCATCTTTAATGGCTGATATGGGGGTGTTCTACACGAATTCAAGGTTGGTTCTTCGGACAAAAATACTTGTACTGGTTTCTTGTATACACTCACCAAGTGGCTAAGCTGTATCAAAAAGTGCAAGGTTTTGGTGGAAATCAACGCTAACCACACGTACTACTACTCTTAGTTTGAGTGCAAGAAAAGGCCATGCGGCCCTAACTTTGCCTGTGTAAATAAAGGATTTTCATTAATTTATTCATTCATTTATCATTAACTTTATCATTATTTATCATTAGGCTTTCAACTACTGGCACTGATACTGAATACATTTTCCTTTGTAAACGAGAACAACGATCAACTACCGCCAATTTCTAACTCGGTTAACCAAACCCCAACTAACTAATCCCAAGTTCTAAGCCTACACCTAAATTGTATTTCAATAAAATCGAATTGCATAGCCTGACCAAAAATAATAAACCAATAATAAAAAACCAGTATATATATATATGTATATATATATATATATATATGTATACATATATATATATATGTGTGTGTGTGTGTGTGTGTGTGTGTGTGTGTGTGTGTGTGTGTGTGTGTGTGTGTGTGTGTGTGTGTGTGTGTGTGTGTGTGTGTGTGTGTGTTTATATTTAACCAGCTCAATCGGGCCACCGGAAGAGGGGTAAAGGGGATAATCCCCCAAAAATGTGTTTTATGAGTTTCTTACATGGAAAAATAAAACAAATCCAATTTCGGTTGGAACCATTGAGTTCTGCTCGAAAAAACAAACAATATCATATCCTAAATCAAGCCGGAGAGACACCCCAGAAACCCCCCCCCCCCCGGAAAAGACCCCAGTTCACTACTGGCCAATTAGTTTGGTACAAGAAGACCCCTAATGCTACGTGGTCTCCTGATATAGTGACTGGAACTGACGGAATAAATTCCTACTGGGTGTAAGGAAGTAGAGAAGGAGACGGGACATACAGAAGGAATGAGATCCACCTGAGACCTAGGAGTGAGATACACCTGAAACCTGGGATTAAGAGGAGGTTGGAGTTGGCGGCCATATTGGATTTATACTCCATAAGAACCAATGTTAATTGGTATGCGGCATTTCTCGTTTATTTTTGGACGGAAAACTAAAGTTTATATGTCAAATTAAAGCTCTTTTTAAACTCTACCGGACGTAGGAATTACATTTTCACATAAACTAGCCATTTTTTGTAAAATTGAAAAAATAACCTTTGATAGTGTTTTTTACGTCATTTATCAAATTTATCGAAAATCGGCTTCCTATGTCCGGTAGATAATTTAATTAAGATTTCTAATATTCGGCTTTCTAAATTATCTAATTAATAACAACGACAAATTCTCGCATACCAAAAAGCATGTCAAGCTCAAATTCAAGGTAAATTTGAGCTTCTGTTCTCGCTGATTTGAAGGAATTGCCATCGATCAGCTGACTTGTGATGAAAATTTGCCATTCAACACACGGCAAACGGCACTATTTCGTGCATTATATACGGCGAAGCAATATAGTTTCAAGCTTCGCCGCATCATTCTATTAGCAGCACCCGTCTATCCAACCTCCTCTTAACCGTCTAGGACAATCGTCTTGAAGGTGGAGGTGTTATATTTAACTAGCAGTTGCCCGTGGCTTCGCTCACGATAAAAATTACAGCTGATCTCATGGTGTAAAGAAAAAAGCTGATCTTACCTCTGCTCTTTGACCCGTCAAATTTTAGTATCCACAGCTGTTTATATTTCAGTATTTAATGTTTATATTCCTTTAAAATGTAAAAATTGAAACTGAGGACGTTCACGGTGCATAGCCCGGGGGGATTTTAAGGAAGTGAATAGGCCTATGAGTTTTCCAGGTTCAAGATCAACCTCTGTGTGAAATTTCAACCCAGTCGGTTCAGTATTTTTCGAGTTCACTTGCCCATACATACATACAGAAACCACCTCTTCTTTATAATATTATAGATTACTGTTTTAAACTAACATATGATTTGGTGGTGTTGTTTTCAAATACTGTTCTGTAATGTTTACTTTAATAATTATAAAGTTGGCTTCTTACTTATGTCATCTTTTTGAATTATTTCTAAAATAAAACTAGATCTAATAAATATTATAATTAAAACCACCCAGTTTAAACATACCTCTTGCAGCAAACCTGCATACTCATTCCCCGTGTTATTCTTAATTATGGAGCTTACAAAAACATGACATAACTCGTTATGCTGGATTGAAATAGGTTTTTTTTTAAATTTGAAATTCGCTCAGTATGCAGGTCTACTGCAACGGGGGTATATTTTTATCAACACGAAATCCTCAAGAGATGGGGAAAAATAAAATTAGTTTTTTAGAGGATAAAATTTGCAATAAAAAGAGTAAACATGAACAATTTTTTTAAATAACTGCTGATGTTATTGATTTTTTAACTTTTGAATATCTATACCAAAAGGTATCCTTACCAAAAGGAACACATGCAAAATATCCTCAAGAGGGCCAAGCCCTTTTTTATCTTAATGTATAATAAATTATATTTATAGAAATCTTACCAAAATTTCATTTATTTGACACCTTAATCATCAGAATGTATTAACAATAAAGGCGTGGATAAATTCACAAAAATGGTATGTCTTCTTTCAAAAATAATAACAAAATAAATCATTTTTCTGAGCTTATCAACGCCTTTTCTGTGAACCAATTTTGATTATCGTGGTGTCGAATAACGTTTTTTTATCAGGATTCTATGAATACATTATTATTATTATTCCTTAAAATCAAACAGAACTCGCCCCTTTGGTAAAGTATTCAATTCTATAGGCACTCTTTATGGCAGGGGTATTAGAATTACAATATTTTTGAAAATTAATTAATAATATCAGCAGATTTTATTTAACATTTCCAGTACATGTTTATTCTCATTTTATTGGAATTTTATCCTTTACACAAACACCATCTACACTCTAATATCTCTCTTGGTTTCCGTGTTGATAGAAAAACTGTATAAACAAACACGGACCGGTAATATTTTTTTTTTCGAGATCGCGTCTGGAGCACAGTTGGGGGCTTTTTGGGACTCTTGACATTACAATAAGGGAGTTTTACTTAACATTTGTTCGAAGTTTCAACTTTGTCAGGACTTGTCAGGTAATTCACATTTTTATGCCTAAAATTTCCTGGACCAATAACAGTTTTATGGAATTGATTACGTGAGCCACGATATAAAAAAATTCAAATCGTATGACTGCCCTCATGTGGCAACTTATGCGGGCATCAGTGAAAGTTTTTTTGTAGAAGCCGTTAGTGGGTTCGATTTAATTTTAATATATTCAAGTATATCAAGCTCTTGTAATATTACGCTATAATATGAGAAAATATATTGGTCTGGAATGCATTTAAAATTTTTCATGATTAATGAAAACATCTATTTTAGTTACTTCGTTTTTTCATTCAACTATCAGTAATTCATTCAAATGCAGTAGTTAGTAAAACTAAGGACAAACAATCGTTAATGAAACTGATCGTTAAATAAGGAAAAAATCTAATGAGTTAGGCAATGTAGCTGCATATTCCATTGTGTAACATACACTGTATTGCATTTTTATTCTTTACATTTCCAAATAGACCGAATTACAAGAGGTTGGCTGTTTTTTATTCTTAGTGAACTACAGACTCTGCTTCAACACACTAATTTAGATGTTTTTTAAGCAAATTCGGCCATTTAACTTCTCTAAAACTAATCAAGTAGACTCTCTCAAAAACTGATTCTAATGGTCAAATGTTGTAAAACTAAGCTAGCGCATTTTTTAACCAAAATCCAACTAGATCCTGATTTAAAGTGGTCATTTTAAAAATCTCTATTACAACTAGTAAAACAATAACGCCTAATATTTAAAAACAATCGCGTGGGCAGTATTTTTTAGAATAAAATAAACGGTATTAGACATTCTCTCTTTATCCATGATTTAATTTTATAGCTCCATGATTTTTAACTTTGAACCTGCATTTTTACCTACATTTAGATGGTATTGTTTAGTAAGTTGCATTAACTAACAATTTTAGACTAAATCTTAAACACCATAATCAATAATTTTAATCTTTATCCTAACGGACGGACAGGCAAGGATCTGAAGTACATAGCAAATTCAGGAAGCATTGAAAATAACCAATAACTGAAACTCAAAACTTCGACGAAAACAGTATACTTTTCCAGGACTATGTACGGGGAGATTCTTGCCCTTTTTAAGATTACTTGCTGGTAATTAACGCTTTCCCATTGTTGAAGACTTATTTGAAATAAAAAGTCGTAGTTTGGTTTAAAAAAGATCGTAAATACCGAATATCGTAATATTTCTATATATAAAGCCCAAACTACCCGTGACTTTTGAGAACACCGTAAGCCCGGTCTTGAGTTGTTATCCATCATCCCATACCTGAATGAAAATGCTCGGTGAGAACATTTTTTGGAAAATATTAGTTTTTTGTTAGCATTTTTCTTAAGGGTACAAGCAAAATGAAAAAGGCTGAACAACTGTTGCATTTGTTTCGATTAACAATTATTTGTTTACCTTTTCCCAGTGAAGTGGGATACAATCAGCTAGAATTGTAAGGTCTAAAAGAACATAACTTTTGGTACGTTCATGCTGTACCAATTGAGATTAAATTTCCCAATTGAGAGCAGCAGGGGCAATCAACTTTCAGATCGACAGCACAGTGAGTTGCAGGGACACCGCCAACCAACTACAAAGCCGATTATTTAGAAATCACCCATCCTAGTTATTTCACCTCTATAATTGATTGTAATTCACCTCTATAATTGATTGTCGTATGAAAAAAATAATTTAAATTGGAGTTATTTGAGTAAATTGAAATGTTGAAAATCTTTTATTAATAAGTTCTAATTATACACATTCATCTTTAAGAAAAATAAAAATATGTACATTTTTTGTAGTATATTTTTAGCGAATTTCCTTAAAGGAATAAGCTATTACTGTAGGTCTCATGGTAAGACCTAAGCCCGAGACCATGTTAACTTTTCATTTCGGGGCCCCCAAAAGCAAAAAACACTATTCGTTATAATTTATAAATATATAATAAGAATCATTTTAACTCAGTACCCTTATTTTCATTTTTTATTTTAAAAACCCAACATGTTTCGGACCTTTAGGCCATTGTCAAGGGTAAAATTAAATTAAACCTAACCTCACTATGTACAGAAATAAAATTTGTTGAAATGTAAATAAATAAAATTGCAGATGTAAATATCACATGTTTTTCTTTTTTCTTTCTTTTTAGTTGTTAATGTCTTCGGTATGTATTTTTAAAACTTAATATTTTGTCATATATAGCATTGTGTTTATTTTCTTGCATGGTATTCAGTATGTTGATTGGATCTTTTTTACATTTCGAGTATATATGATAATCTTCTTTTACGTCGAGTTTTGCTCCTTTTATACCATAATCCAAAATTTGTAGATCAGATTCAATATTTTCAAACTTATGATTTTCTTTGATGTTCGGCTACATTACTTTTCATAGTGGTTTTATTTTTATAATTGTACGCTTGTACATGTTCTTTATATCAGCAGTTGAATGATCTGCCTGTTTGGCCTATACATTATTTTTGGCAATCTTTACAATTTATTTGATATATACCAGAGTTTTCAAAATTTGATTTGGTTTGGTGGTTTTCTTTCTTTGATTTTCTTGTTAATCACTTGCAATGCGTTGTTTTTGGTTCTATAACTTATGTTAAATTTTGAATTTTTGAATGTTTTCCTTATTGCTCTATTGAATTTATTATTATATGGGACGCATATAAAGTCGTTTTTTTGTTAGAAAAAAAAAACAAAAAAGAAAAACCCAAATCCAACAGAAAAACAAAAAAACGACTTTATATGCGTCCCATATAATAATAAATTCAATAGAGCAATAAGGAAAACATTCAAAAATTCAAAATTTAACATAAGTTATAGAACCAAAAACAACGCATTGCAAGTGATTAACAAGAAAATCAAAGAAAAAAACCACCAAACCAAATCAAATTTTGAAAACTCTGGTATATATCAAATAAATTGTAAAGATTGCCAAAAATACTATATAGGCCAAACAGGCAGATCATTCAACTGCCGATATAAAGAACATGTACAAGCGTACAATTATAAAAATAAAACCACTATGAAAAGTAATGTAGCCGAACATATGCTCAAAGAAAGTCATAAGTTTGAAAATATTGAATCTGATCTACAAATTTTGGATTATGGTATAAAAGGAGCAAAACTCGACGTAAAAGAAGATTATCATATATACTCGAAATGTAAAAAAGATCCAATCAACATACTGAATACCATGCAAGTAAATAAACACAATGCTATATATGACAAAATATTAAATCTTAAAAATACATACCGAAGACATTAACAACTAAAAAGAAAGAAAAAAGAAAAACATGTGATATTTACATCTGCAATTTTATTTATTTACATTTCAACAAATTTTATTTCTGTACATAGTGAGGTTAGGTTTAATTTAATTTTACCCTTGACAATGGCCTAAAGGTCCGAAACATGTTGGGTTTTTAAAATAAAAAAATGAAAATAAGGGTACTGAGTTAAAATGATTCTTATTATATATATAATAATAACCCTTTTTAAAGAAAATTCTATACATATATATATGTCTGTTAACACGATAGCGGCTGTAAATATGGTCCGATCTTAATGAAATTTGGTACAGACGTGTAAAGTGGTAATCACTCGGACGAGTTCGTGAACCAGCCCGATCGGACCACCGGAAGGGGGGTAAAGGGGGGTAAACCCGCCAAAAATGGGTTTTTTGAGTTTTTTACATAGAAAATTAAAAATTATCCAATTTTTGCTAGCATTATTGAATTCAGCTCAAAAAAACAAACAGTTTAGTATTTTGAATCACTGCTCTATGTCCATTGGTTTCCGAGATATTGAAAGTGGTAAACACAGTACGTTGTCCCAATGTTAACCTTATGGGAAATAAAGAAAACTCTATATCTCGCTTATTTCTCAACATATCTTGATAAAACCTGGTATATGGCTTCTTCTAGTTCAGATCAACTAAATATTGAATTAAAACCACCCAGTTTCGATATACCCGTAGCAGCAAACCTGCATACTCATTCACCATGTTATTCTTATGGAGCTTACAAAAACATGTTGAATCTCGCTATGTTGGATTGAAATATGTTGTTTTGCATTTGAAATTCGCTGAGTATGCAGGTCTGCTGCAACGGGGGTATTATAAAAATACAAGATTATTCTCCTTTTTACAGTTTACTTTAGGCCTAATTAGTATGACGAGAGAGGAAATGAGAAGAACAAAACTAAGCCATATAAACATTTTCCTCTTAAACTTTTTATTTTAATGAAACCATAAAGTCCTAAAATTTTTTATTTGCATTGCTTTTAATTTGTAAGTTAAATGGGATTTGATTGGTAAGTAATTAAATATAATTTCGTGTTAGTTATTAATAAAAGACTATGAATTAATTTGCCGTAATCAGTACTATATATCCCAGAATAAAAGCAATTTGGTCCTAGCAGTAGACCTTAAAGTTTCTTAGAAGTATGAAGTTTTTGCTGGTTTGGTAAATGTTTAAATAACTCCACAGTTTTTCAGGACTGATTTATTGGACTATGATCGAGGAAGTAAGCGCTAAACTAACCAGTCACTCAGCCAGAAAGTCGTCTTTTTCGTTAATATAATCGAGGGGTGTACAATACAAACTTTCTTTAGTAATATAATCCGCAACGACGCAATTATAAAGTTGACGTTGCGTGGGAAACGACAACTGTACAGTATGTTGTCGTATAGTTAATCATCTGGTGAGGTCAACGAGATGATTGACCTTCACACTACTTAGCTTGTAGAGTTTAGGTCAATTATACATCAACAAATGTTTTGATAATGATTAATAATAATAATTAGATTTTTCGGTAATGATATAGTGTACAGTTAGAATCATAATTATACATGAAAATTACATTATGAATAATGGATTGAACAAGGAAAAAGCCAAGTGAACATTAGATGAATTCAATGACGGGAACAACCTAAGGGCTTGCCAATGCAAATATTAACGAGAACTAGTCCCGTGTTCAGCTCTGCTTCCTTGTAGGTCAAGTAAAGAAAATTAATTAAACATTTTATTTTGCAATAATTTTGGTTTTCAAATTATACAGATTATACTGCTTATTGTCAGCTTATTTTCGGTTATATTCTAGCATTTTCATAGCATATTACGCAATTTGGTTGTGTCTTTCTGAGATCCCGCATAACAATAAAATAAAATAATTCAAAATAACATTGCTACGATGTTTTTGTAAATGGCATTTATATTCATCAAATGGAGATTAAAAAAAAAACGTTCTGGGAAGTTGATCCCGTATTCAGATGAAAATAAAACAAGAATTTCCCATGATTTTTCCATGATTTTTTTATTTAGACCTCCTGATCACCACAGGACGTGAAATTGTAATTTCAATCAAGAATATAACTGATTATGACGCTTTTTCGAAATAAAACCTCACCGGTAATATTCCCTCAGAAAACATTTTTTATTGTAGATTTTCACTGAGCATGAAGATAAAAAAATACTTCTTTCATCACGCAATGGTGAGTCGTATAAAGCATGTGATTAGCATTTTAATTATTTGATTTATTTATTTATGTATTTATTAACAATAATATATGTTTTAAACCTTGGTAGATTTGCTATCCGTTATCAGCTTTTAACTGAAAATTTCAAAATATTCTAATTGTTACTGCATGCTTTAGCCTTTTTTGAAAACAATGATCTAAAAATACCATTTCATAATATTATTTAAATGTTTCTTAAAAATAATTAAATATCTAAAGACAACGAGGCTTTTAGCAGAGCGAGAGGTGAATATTTCACAATACGAGGATAATAAAGTGACATTCCACTTACTAATGAATATCATAACATTTGTATTGTTTTAAAGCAATACAAAGATGAGAGAAAACGAGAGGACAAGAGAGACTAATCTTTTATCCGCTGGTTGACCATACAACTGAGCACTAATGCTTTCTAATTCGTACTTTTGAAAATAAATTTGCTGAAACCTGATAGATTTAAAACGGATCAAATCCTGAAAATGGATAATTTAATAATACTGATAAATGTCAATACTTTTGTTTGTATCCTCATAGTCCATCTTTAGTTAATCTAAAGGACAATTTAGGAGTAATTAGGGCGAACGTAATCTGATCACACTACGATATATTAAAAATTACTTTCATGGAGTGTAACATGAAAGTTGAGGTAAACAAATGTTTGAACATAATTCGGTTATATGTATAGAGTTATTTATAAATTAAGGAAGCTTGGAGACTTCAAATTATTTCACAAAAGGGATCTTTGTTTGCCTCTATATAGTATGATCTGGTACTCCCATCGATTTATTTACATCTATGGTATCTCCAGGGCTGACCTGGCTGTGTATATCCAAGTTTAGTCAGAAATCGAAGTTTCCAGAGAGGCAAGGAGGAACCAAGGAAAGAATGTGTAGGAGATACTTTGTTTAAGAAATATGTTCTAAAATATTTCCAGACGATAAATGACTACGACCGTCAAAATATGAAAAGGATGTAAACAGTTGTCTTAAGCATCCTTTACATGAAATAGTACTTGAAACAAATGTTGAATGATTTCACTTGATGACAGAGTATTTTTTTTTTATGGACAGCACAGATGTGAATTATGGTAGATTCCGTAAGAACAAACATTTGTTTCACGAAACAATGCTGGAAATATATCAACCTACAATTAAATTACTTTCAATTTTGAGGTTCCTGACACAAAATTCAAAATCATACATTAATAAAATTTTTTTATTTCAATAAAATTATGATATATAAGCATTTTATAAATATAGTACATTAAACCTTTCATAAACAAGCGGACTCTTTTTAAATGAATAGGTGAAAGTAAACGTAATGGATTAATCATATTTACTAAGAACAAAAATAATTTTCTGCTGTATTACTCTTAAGAATTTATTTTGTTGAATAGTGTGGACACGCGCTACTCGACAGATTTAAAATGTGTTACTTATTATTTTGATCGTCAACTTACTATATTCAAGCATTCTGTGAAATTGCTATTATCATGTCAAAACTCATGGACAAATACGTAGCTTAAAGGGCGTCTCGAACTCTTCCCTTTAGTCTGTACTCCATAAATTATTCGATTTCCTGTAAAACTTCGACCAAGGGTTTTGCTAGGACACATAAGCTAACAAAGTAGGCACAGAACTGTACGAGAAATTTTGATCAACATATATTTATGTCTGTGAAAATTGAGGTTCAGAAGTTATGAGGATTTAAGTGTTAACAAATTTTAATTTTTTTGAAATATTGTATTGATAATTTCGTTTGGCGATAAACACAGTACGTTGTCTAATTTTATAGTTATGACGAATATTTAAAAACCGATATCTCAGTTAATTTCTAGCCGATTTTAATAAAATTTGGTACCTATTTGTGAAATAATTGTAACTTTATTTTGCTTCATTATACAGGTTTTCTTGCATTAAATGGCTCTAAGGGAGAAAGTTCGTCCCAGTTTGCTGATACCCTTTATTTAATTTATAAACAGCTATTTAAATATAAAAACCCTTAAAATTGTGAATTTCTGATTTTATTGGTTTTTGTTCTTGGTATAATATGAAAAAAACTTAAAACGAAATAAGTTTTAGGCTTGAGAGCAATGAAAAGAAGCTGAACATTTAAACTGTAGTATCACATGGCACAGGAATACAACGGGAACATTACACACGGCGCGGCGGCCGGGCGGTGCGGCCAGTTTAAACATGCTTTGTTACCAGAATAAGTTAACTCACTTTGTATATCTTGTTCTTTATATTCTGAATTCAACACATTTCCAAGTTTTCTTAGGATTCTATTCTTTTAACTCAGTTCGTTTCTTGAAAAAGGACACAATAAAAGGAACTGAATACATTTAGAGTCGTTTGGCCAATTTAGGAAAAAATTTGTTTAGCCACACCTGAAAATTATAATCATACATCACACTACGGAAGCCTTTATTAACATACTGCATAACGTTGTGTTAAATTAAACAGCATTTCTGAGTCCCAACCAGCTTTGTACAGACAAGCATTCATTTATAATTACAGTAGATAGCATTGATTTATATTTTTGTTTCTGCTACCTAACATTTGTTACTTTACGCTAACATTCCTATGATATTTAAAAAGAAATAATTAAGTGTCCCTTCGCTTGAGTTTAATTAAGGTTAAGAAAAGAATATTCGAAACTATTATCTTTCACAATGTAAGAATGATGAATAATAAAATGAACAAATAATTAGTCAGTAGTACAATTACAGAAACAGTAGATTTTGGTATAAATTAGATAATTCTATATGAAGATCCACCTTAATTACAAATTAAAGTGACAAATCCTCAACAACGATCTCCAAATTTGATAGGAACATTCCTTTTTATGATACATAGTTTGAGTTAGTTGGGCAAACAAACTAGAGCACCTCTAACCCCACTTTGGGAGGATAAATGAACAAAAAACGGGGGGTTCGTTAGTAAAGAAATTCGGGGGCTTAGCTCCAAATCTAAATTAGATTAATTTTTAACTTAACGCCATAAAAATGCCAGAACTTTTAGCCTCCTCCTAATGTTATAGCATACCAAAAATAAAAGATTTTTGAAAACAACGCGAATTTACTGAACACAGTTAAAAATGGGGGTTTGTTCTCTAGCATCCACAATCTTCATTTAATTTATTTTAAATTCGGTGGAAATATTATTTTCTATATTTGATTGGCCAGTTAGTTGGGGGAATATACCGAAATCCCCATCCCTTTCACAGATGAATCACTTCATAAGGGGCATAACGCCCAAAATTAGGGGTTTTGGGTGTTTGGGTCTTGGGATTAGGGGTTTTGGATCTAAAATGGAAGATTCAAGCTCGAAATTACATGTCAGCGTTCTGCGTAAGTACTCGATTCGTTCTTGTTCTTAAATTATGGCATTTAAATAAATTTTAGTTAACATTAAATTTGTTATGACTTTTGCATTTTTTTTACTTTTACAACATTTAGTGGTTTAAAATAATTAAAAAAATTCGGAGGTAGCGAAGAAAATCGAATGAAACGCTTTCACAAAATTTACATGAACTTATGTGATACATGGGGTAATGGTTGTAGCAATACAACGTTTGATTATAAAGTCTCCAGCAATACCATAACATTTTTAGGGTTAAGATTTTATGGTTCGTGCCTATTATTGCAAATATATTTCTGCTAATTATTAAGGCCTCCATACACGTTCAGAACGGTTGGTTGAACTGTTTGCTTTTACTTTGAATTGGTCATACGGTTGGTTGAGCGGCTCGATCTCAATGTGTTTCCCAATACTCAGCCCAGTAGTTTGACCAAATAAATGTTGGAACGTGCATAGAGGCCTTAATGGTATTTCAATCCCTCCACGCTCGAAAATGTTGCCGAGTGAGTTGGCGAGCACGTCGGGATAGAACGGCTCGACCAACCCAAAACACTGGCATCACTCATTCACGCTCCCAAGTGTTGGCGAGCACGTCGGGGTCGAACGACTCGACCAACCCAAAACACTGGCATCACTCATTCACGCTCCCAAGTGTTGGCGAGCACGTCGGGATAGAACGGCTCGACCAACCCAAAACACTGGCATCACTCATTCACGCTCCCAAGTGTTGGCGAGCACGTCGGGATAGAACGGCTCGACCAACCCAAAACAATGGCATTACTCATTCGCGCTCCCAAGTGTTGGCGAGCACGTCGGGGTCGAACGACTCGACCAACCCAAAAAATTTGGCATTACCTATTCACGCTCCCAAGAGTTGGCGAGGACGTCGAGGTCGAATGGCTCGACCAACCCAAAACATTGGCATCACTCATTCACGCTCCAAAGTGTTGGGAAACAGGTCAGGGTCGAACGGCTCGACCCATTGGTTCTTTATTTCTTTATCGACCCATTGGGAAGAAGCCCCTTTGTTACGATCGAACCTTTTGTTATGCTCCTGACAGTTTGAGCTTGTTGGTAGGCCTTAAAGTTGTTATTGGGATTGAAGAATAAACTTAAATATAAAATTTCGATAATTAATTATCATCCACACAACAATTAATTTGTACAAGGACTTATACTTTAGAGTCTTCTTGATTTTAATTAAATTTACATCCTCCTACTCACATGGCAGAAAACCTTCGCTCAAGTTTATTTTTATTCTTATAAAATTATTTTATTGGCCTCTGGTTTATTAGCGAGTCAAAGTATTAATATGGAAGGTGGCCACCAAACTACTAACCGTGTCATTTTTAACGTATGATAATGGTAAACACAGCATTTTACAAACAGCGGTGTTTTAGAAAATATTTTCAGAAAAGTAACCCATTACTCCCCCGCAACTTGCAACCAGGTAACCCAGCCATAGCCGGAAACATAATGTGCGAACTGTACATCAGTTCAGAAGAAACTTAATGAAGGCTGCTGACCTGCTTCCACAGCTGTGTTTTTTTATTTCCACGGATTAGGTGTGTTCTTTTCCACGGAGTAGGTATGGTAAAACAGGAGGTGCAGGTGAACCATGTTTACTTTACTCAGGACTCGGTAAACTATGCAAAGTAAGCAGCTAGGGACTGGGAATAATTATGCATAAGGCCCTCTTGAGGCTAACTCAGTCCTACATCTTGCTTACATCGCATTGTCTCTCTAGCTCACACACTGTTTGTGTTAGTTCTAATGATTAATGCTGCACATTATATATAGCTATGATTAATAAAAAGTAAAAGAATATAAAAATCCGTAGACAGGCAAACATGATTTTCATGGATAACATTCACAACCAGGTTAAACCATTGTTGTGTAACTGTTATGTTCTGTTATAATTTTATGTTCTATTAAGGTGTTCATGGTTAAAAGCTCTTTTCTTTATAAATGTCCACAAATATCACCTTCCCGAATTCTGTGGACTAAATTTAAAATTTAAGATTAAAAAAGTGTGAATTTGAAGTGCACAGATTTGGCAAAATAGTTCAGAACTAACTATGGAATTTCGAAAACATGTCACTTTCAAACCCAAAAAGCGGATCTTAAGTAAATGAAAAGAATTTAAATACACGGAATTTTAATACACAGAATGATCATTATCTTTTTCATTCTATTTACTTACTTATTTGTTGCATATTTAGTTTAAAACTAAAATTATAACATGATGTAAATTGACTGGTCTCAACAAGTACAAATTTTTATTGTTATATAAGTAATTTTTTAATATGTTCAATAAGGACTTAGAGCCGTTATATCTATTGAATTCAGTGTTGTTGCATCAAGTTAGGACTTCTTCCTGAGGTTCTATCCCTCTATCCCGGATTGAGGAAAAACCGGGATACTATGATCTGCATGCTGAAACCTCTCATACAACTTTTTAACAAAAAAATATTCCTTTCACGGTTGACAGTTTGTAATAAATCGACTCCGTTTTAATCCAGCGTTTTATCTAGTTTTAAAGAGCAATCGTATATCGAGTTTTTTTTGAAACTTCGTTTTTACACTACAACAAATTATAGAAGTATCAATGCTGCAAAACAAAGATATGTACGAGTGAGTTAAATTGATAAAACAATGCCAGGCGTAAAATTAAATTGAACGGAAATGAAGTTAACAACGTCTGATGTTGAGTTTAATCCCCATCGAGCTGCATTCATATATAACATGGCGATCGATTGAAATTTACAGGACCGTTTGTATCGGCCGAAAGAATGGTGAACGTCCACATTGCAAGACATTAATTGAGGTAACAAATGAGGTTCCTGGACAATGGTACGCTCGAGGCCTTGGCAGCCTGCTGCAGCGAGAACCACTAAATTCATTGGACCTTGGAAACACGGGCCAGATCCTATATATTTTTGGACTCATATCCAGCACTGCAACAATTGCTTTCAATTTATATCATTTGGAGCAGCGGCGCAACAAAGTTATTCCAAGTAAAGTTGTGGTCTACATAAAATATACAGAGATAAAATATGCCATCAACAGATTCATTATTGCCATCCGCGACTATCGAATTTTGAGCAATGTTTGAGAGATCATCTCAATATTTTAGGTCTTTGATTCTCAAAGTTACAAACATTAGCTGCTCTTAGAATTTTAACATGTCGTGTTATCCAGACAATGTGAAAACACGAATTAATTTTGCTTTTACAAATACTAAGCAATTTGCTTTGGGAAAAGCTTCTCCAGGTCCGTCGTTCTGCAATCCTACTTGCATGGTAAAAGTATATTTTTAATATTTTGATGTATTATCTTATGTGGAAAAACCAGAATGGAGGCAAAAGATATTGATATTTTTTATGCATAGATAATATTAATTAATTGGTTTCTAAGGCTCCGGCCACACTTAGCGACCTGATCGCCACAACCCTAACGCCACGCCGCAAAAAAACAGTCTAATGCATTGACTTAAATTGAGGTAGCCATATTTATTTAATTCAATGCATTACACTTTTTTTCTTAGTCGCGGCTTTTGGGTCGCGAAGACCCAGGGGGCCAAAGGGGACACTACCCCCTAAACCCAGTTACCAGCGGCCCCGAAATTGATTTTTCATCAGCTCCGGCGTGAAAGTTGATTTTTAGTGTGGTGGCTGAAAATTGTGTAATAAATACAACCTATTCAAGACCACCGGGCTCCAATTTAAAAAATAAATTTCAATAAATTTAAAAATGACTACAGAAATATAGCCACCATAGAGGGTAATAGAAAATAACTTTGCTATAGATTCGTAACCAATTTCGATTCTTATGTTAAGGGAATCGGAAATTGTGTTCGAAAATTCCCCTGGTAATCAAAATCCCCCAGACTCGGATCAAGGGAGCAATCTCATCCTTAATTAGTTGGAATTTTTGAAATCTTATTGCAAGTTTTTGTACGCCTGTAGATTGCCTAGAACACTAATTTGCTAATACAATTTTGTAAAAAATTAAAAAATCCAACACAATAACTCAAACTTCCCCCCGATAACGTGAATTTTAGATTACCGAATCCACACTCAATCTGAAATGCTATTGGAGCGAGAAATTGTCCTCGATCGCGAGCAAAAACACGCGGAAAACTTTGCAAAAGATGTTAAAGGTCTTGAATAAAATTGCGTGTAGACAAACATCATAATAAACAGAAGTATAATTTTGTAAAAGAAGATCACGTCTGTTTGCCAACTGGGCGATGGCGGGTGGACGAAACACACATCGCAGGCACAGATGTTTGCCGACTGGGCGATGGCGGGTGGACGAAACACCCTGATCGCAGGCACAGATGTTTGCCGACTGGGCGATGGCGGGTGGACGAAACACCCTGATCGCAGGCACAGATGTTTGCCGACTGGGCGATGGCGGGTGGACGAAACACCCTGATCGCAGGCACAGATGTTTGCCGACTGGGCGATGGCGGGTGGACGAAACACCCTGATCGCAGGCACAGATGTTTGCCGACTGGGCGATGGCGGGTGGACGAAACACCCTGATCGCAGGCACAGATGTTTGCCGACTGGGCGATGGCGGGTGGCGAAACACCCTGATCGCAGGCACAGATGAAGTTCTAATAAAGATTGGCAACCCAATGCACTTTTTTGTGCCCGTTTTTTTTCGGGCGGCGTCAAGTTTCTTAGGTTGTTTTGTCGATGGGTTAATTAGTTGGAAGAACAGCGTGCTACCTTAACTATGCGGATTTTTATCAAAGATGATTTCATCAGTATCAAATATTTAAGATAAGATATTGCTAATAATAACTCTGATACCAGTTTGCTAATAATAACTCTGATACCAGTGCAATGCGGGTAGCATAAAAGCCCGACAAACTTGACGCCGGCGCCGCTAGAAAAACGGGCACGAAAAAATGCATTAGGTTGCCAATCTGTATAGTTCTTCATCTTTGTCGCAGGTAACGGTAGAAACTTTGCAAAAGAAGTAAACGACTGTGAAATTATATTACACATATTTACCGATCGCAAAACCAACTCTTTGTCGCAGGTAACGGTAGGAACTTTGTAAAAGAAGTAAACGACTGTGAAATTATACTACGCGTATTTTTACCGATCGCAGGAACAACTCAGGTGATAAAAGCAAAGGACCGTTTAATTTGACTGTGCGATGTCGTGGTATTCGGCGCGTCAGAGGTGGAAGTAGCTTTGCCAAGGACGATCGCGCGTTTTACCAATTGCAGTAAAACGACAGAAGTACTCTGCGAATATATTTGCTAAATAAACAACCGTAAAATTCAATTCTAAATATTAGCAGATCCTGTGTAAACGGCAGACATAATTGTATGTAATTAAACCTGGTAATCATTAATTATTTTCATTTTAGTAATAATTTTAATTGATCAAAAATATTCACCATTCTGATATGGGTTCGTCTCAAGTATTTAGAATTTTTGGCACTCTGTACAAGTTAAGCGTATAGGATACTCGGCAGAACTTTTGCTTCAGTCCCCTCTCTTCTTGGCGGACCTGCGAGCGAACAGGTCGCTGAGTGTGATCGCGGCCTAAATAGTTACTTTTATTACATAGTTCGAAGTGTCCTATCTTATCTATTAAATTAAAAAAAATAGAACAGGGCAACGTCTGTCATGTCAGCTGGAAGAGAAATAACTTATACTCCCGCAGAGATACCTCGTAAACATAATTTCAACTATTTTTAAAATCCTTTTGCATTTGTTAATTACAATGTACAATTTAAAATCAAGTAATGTATATAATAATGTTCCACAAGTATCTTTATTGCCGATTATTAATACCATTGCGATTGAGATATATAAAAAGAAATTTTATTTACTAAAATATAATCTATTTAAATTTATACTTTTCTTTGTAGTTGGAAAGTTTAGCAGTGGAGTGATTAATGTCAAACAGAGGAAGCGGACGTGTTTGTCAATCGTTGATTTGTTTGGACTTTTGTTTGAATTTGTCGAGTGGTCTCAATGTTATGACAGGTGCTAAAATTATAAACAAAAGCAAATGCCCGTTTTATTGAAAGCAGTGCTATTTATGTGTAACGCTTGAAAAATACGAGTATATCCCATTTAGGGTTGACTTCTTCTGACTACGTGTACTATCCCACCAATAGACTATGTGACTGGAACCTGGAAAGCTTTGTACAATGTTTCTTCAATAGTTACAACAAATAAACCATAAATAATAGCACTTGTAAATTAGTAAAAAAATTTGGGTGAAAATTTACCCCTACATTTTTAGAAAAATGGTAGATAAAGAAAATTATTACTCACAATGTTCAATATGTAAGGAAATATTTGTTGGAAAGCAAAATAAAGTACGACTCATGCAAGAGGTAATTTGGACAGGAAGATTCACTTACTAGAAAGCAGATAAAAATTACATTATAGATTGGTTTTGTGTCATACCTTTAATAATAATTGTAAGATCATTCTTATGACCTATATGTTATTGACAGAGTTCCGTGAAACCATTACTAAAACGATAAAAATCACTTAATACCGACCTTCACAGATTTTCATGGAAGAAATTTAAACGGCTTATCTGTCAGCGTATCCTAGGGATGGGGACCATTTTGATTAGTTAATTTAGTGTTACAGACTCAGTAGCTCTGCGATGGCTGGTTAGTGCAATAAGAATTATGCGTTTGAGCGCATATCAAAAGAGTCCCTACGTACTAGCTATCCTAAACCATTTCCACTATACTGCTACTGTTTATCATAAAAACGTTGCTCAGACAAACGAAACCTCTTGAATTGTGATAACGTGAGGTAGTTTTTTGATGTTGTCTAAATAAGAATGATTTATGTTGAACTTTATTTCATCTTTTTAGCTGAGAAAGGGGGACCGACCTATTGTCCTTGTGAATTAGCCTCAAGATCAGTGGTTTTCTCGGCATTGTTTACAGTGTTCATTTGAAATTGCACTAGGTGAGAGGCCATACAGCAGGCGGGATTCAAATCACTTTATTGTTTTGACAAATTTTATATTAAATTTAAATGCCTGTTTTGTTAATGTTATAGTTCTAAAAATGTTAATGTTATATTAAATAAAAAAATTAAAATATAACTTTCAGAAAACGTATCCTATAGCATAAACTTATATATATATATATATATATATATATATATATATATATATATATAATTCGAACGAATAGTGTTTTATGCTTCTGGGGGCCCCAAAATGAAAAGTTAACATGGTCTCGGGCTTAGGTCTTACCATAAGAAGATATTACCTTCTTTCCTATAGGGGAAATTTGCTAAAACACAGTTACAGGACCTCCGCTTTTTTATGGGTCATAATTGGGGATAGTTACCTCAAGTGGTAAAATAAATTGTTGTGGTGGGCAGGCTTGAGCGATTTTTTTACATATTTGGTTTCCTCCTTTTAGCGAATTTTGCTTTATAGGGAAGAAGCTGTTACCGTAGTACTCATGGTAAGACCTAAGCCCCAGACCATGATAACCTTTTTGTTTTGGGGCCTCCAGAAGCAAAAAACACAATTAGTTTGAATTTATATATATGCCTGTTAACACGATATTGGCCGTAAATATGATCCGATCTTAATTAAATTTAGTACAGACGTGTAAAGTGGAAATCACTCGGACGAGTTCGTGAACCAGCTCGAACGGACCACCGGAAGGGGGATAAACCCTCCCCCAAAATGGGTTTTTTGAGTTTTTCACATAGAAAAATAAAGTTTATGAAATTTTTGTTGGCACCATTGAATTCAGCTCAAGAAAACAAACAATTAAGTATTTTGAATCACTGCTCTATGTCCATTGATTACTGAGGTATTGAAAGTGGTAAACACAGTACGTTGTCTCAATTAGTAATTGATATTATTAACCTATTATAAGTTGTCAATTTACATTAATACGTTGTCAATTACTAATATATTATCAACCTCATGGGAAATAAGTAAAATTCTATATCTTGCTTATTTCTCAACATATCTTGATAAACCTAGGTCTGTGGCTCCATCTAGATGAGATCTAATGTTTAAGTCTAAAATCCCTGATTTTTCCATTTTCGTGGCAGCAAACTTGCATACTTATTCCCCATGTTATTCTTACGGAGCCTACAAAAACATGTAAAATCCCGCTACGTTGGCTTGAAATGTTCTTTTGCATTTGAAATTCGCTGAGTATGCAGGTCTGCTGCAACGGGTGTATTTTAATATTATTTTAAAGTTGTATTTTCAACAGTAAAACCCCGTGTTTACTTAATTGACATTATAGATTTGACTGCTGTTATAATTACATTATTGTAGTTATAACATTATATAATTTACTGACTGCTTTTATAATTTTATTATAGTAGGTGAAAAAATTTCAATAGCATGACAAGAGAAAATAACCGAATAATTTTTTTTGGGGGAAATTGATGCTCTCGAGAAACGCCTTTAATGTGCACGTATTAAATAAATAAGACTTCATTCAGCAGGACTTTTTCGGTATTTTCGGTCTTTTTGTTTTGTTTAAGGAAAAGTCATGGGTAACATACTTAAGCTCAATTTTAGTATCACAGGGAGGCCTGTTCATATTTTATCACTATTGTAATGCAGATATGTTTTGTAAAAAAATCTATTGTCAACACACAATGCGACAATGACGCCGGGACAAAAGGATTGTGACATGAGTGACAGGATTTATTCGGTCGTCAACCGATAATTGATTCATATCCGCTTTTCTTTCATCTGATACGAATAAAGTTTCAATTTTCTAACATATTTGTATTTTAAACTAATATCATATCCTCGTTGCAATAGACCTGCATCGTCAGCGAATATCAAATGCGCAAAAACATATTCCAATCCAACATAAGCGAGATGTGACTCGATTTTGTAATCTGTAAGTTGCTATTTTGTAACCACATATGTAAACATTGTGTGGTTTTAATTCTATATCTGATATATTTTAACTGTAAGAAGCCAGACCAAGTTTTATCAATATATGTTAAGAAATAAGGAAAATATAGCATACGTTTTATTTTCCATAAGGGATACCTGGGGAATGAGTACGCAGGTTAACTGCAACTTAAATGTACAAATCGGGGGCTTTAGACTAAAATATATTAGATCTGAACTAGATAAATCCACAAGTTAAGCTTTGTTAAGATGTGTTGTGAAATAAGGGAGACATTGAATTTAACTTATGACAATCTATTGTGTTAACCGCTTGGCTTATGAGGGCCTCAAAACGGAAAAGTCATCATGATCTTGGGCTTAGGCCTTAACAGGAGACCTAAAAATATAGGTCCTGTAGAGGAGACCTTCACTAAAAAGAACTATAAACGTAATATCACATTTGAAAGTGTATTTTTTATTCATTATTAAGTTGCATTCAAAGTATTCTGCTTCAAAGTATTCATGCTATCTTCCGTGCAATAATATTTTTACTATTTTGTTCATATTGTTTAGAAATTGTCTGCATTTATATTAATCTTTGTTGATTAATCAATCAGCCTGTGGTTGATTCATACTCGAAGCATAGGTGACGAGCTCACGTTATTTACAACACAGTCAACTGTTAGGTCAAAAAAAACATAAGATATTACAAGTTTTACTCATCAGTTTGTAAATTTTGCGTCATTATTTAAAAAAAATATAGTTCTATTCTGTAGTATCTATTTAAGGAGACGTAATTTCAATTTGTCAAAGTTTGGCATGAGTGACTACATGTATCCATCACGTGTTATTAACCGTGAGTTAGTGTACTTTTCTACTATAACTAAGCCTCTGTTAGTTATACATGTAAATATGTAACTAAAAAAGTACATTAGAGAATAGTGTATCGTTTTAGTCGAATGAAACATTATTACAAAAGACAGGTCTTATTATGTAAGGTATAATAGGGAACATCCAAGGCCTAAAGTTCTTACAAAAGTTAAAAAGAACAATGTATTGTGTGTGGACGTGATGCGTCGGCCTTACAACGTTGTGAGTCGAAGTAGAAACTTGTTTGTGTCTGCCTTTCCTCCGTTTTTGTGGTTTCGTTAGTTTAGCTATATACACTCGTACCATTTATGAATTTACATTCAGTGTTTTCATAACGTTAAAAGTGTAATGTTATTGATTTTTTCATATCATAAAACTCAATTCCCCGTCGTGTTAGAGACATCGTGCCTGAGCGGTGGTATGAATACAAGGTAACCTAATAGCATTAGTCATAACGGTTAAAAAAGTGACCGCTTTTGTTCGCACACAAATTGGCGCTCCTTATATATATGAGGGGTTTTCATTTCACAGTCAATACCTCAATACAGCCCTCCGCCTTCCTGTGTCCGTCCTCGTTGGACGAAGTTTTACATTTCATGTCCAGTTTAAAGGTAGTTTTATGAATATCGGTAAATACCTCTCAAACAACCTAATTATATTATGAATAAGCTGTTTTGGTTGAAATGTCCATAAAGATAACAAAGGCACTGCTGCGACATGCACTGGGTGTGTTTACCCCAGACAAGTGCTTGTTTTATAGTATAGGAATAGGAATATAGATTATTTGTGTTTAAACTTTGGTTCAACAACGTTGTTCTCTAAAAATGTTACCAAACTATTAACAGCCACACCCTCTGACCTGCCATCTAAATTGATTACTCTTGCAATCACACGCAATCCGTCCACGTGGCGTGCGAATGCATGAAGTAAGCAACGCAACAGTAACATTCCTATCACATATTATCAACTCTATTTTCTAAGTGATGGCCAATATTATTATCATCGACGCACAGAATTAATGAATGTGAGGTAAACCACACCAGTAAGGCTGATAACCACCACGAATTAGCTTGTGAAGGCGTTGCTTAAAAACTTAGCTATTTAGTCATTAGCTTTTGAGGATAGATGAATGCACCGTCAAAAACTACATTAAGGGCCGCTTTCTCCAAACTTGGTTAACCTAAAAAAGTGGTTTAACCTTGGGTTTTTGGGTAGTAGGGGAGAATCGGCTAAACGATTAACTGCTACATATTCTTGGAGAGACCGGTATCAAAATAGATATATTCTTGGACCTTTCTCAGCATACTTCTGACACGTGAATAAACAAATATTGCTTGAATTAGCAGTTTCAGTATCCCGCTAGGATATAAGGCAAAATGTATTTTCCTTCGTAAACATGTTTCAGAAACAGACGGCCCCCTGTAGACAAAGATGTGTTTGTCAGCCAATATTACTCCTGAGGAGAATATAATAAATCCTTGATGAATCCATCCTAAAGTTAAATCAAACATAGTTATTTCTCTGAGATTTTAATGTACACTGTATAAGTTATGAGGTGTATTGGTAATAAGTTTAGTACCTTTCGAAATTTACACACATTTTAGAAATTTGCTCCTGCATTAAATCACAGTCTTTAGAATATTAAAATACAGGGTGTCTATAAAAGACCTCCGGGATTTAAAAAATTCTATCATAAGTACTAGAAGTTAAGAGGCAGATTTAATAATACAATCATAACTGCAAAGGTTACTGTTGTAAAAAGAGAAGAGAAAGCAGATCAATTAGTTTAATCACCAGATAACTAAAAATGTTCTGTAGATGTTCTGTATTCAGATGTGCTTTTACTTCATATACCTAAATAAATACAAGATAATCGGTAAACATGGTAGAGTAGGAGTCACCTGAGTTGGCCAAAACGAAAGTAAACAAACTATTATCTTCTTACGAACTTAAGCATAAAATCCAGCTATGCTGAAAACACTGACAACGAACATCTGTTTTAGTATGGCACTTGCGAAAGTCCTGATGCAATATTCCATCTGGGAGTTCTCTTGCACGACTTAAAATACTACTAATGGGATTTTTCGAACTAAGCGTGCATTAACAAGGATGCAGCATGATTAATAGTCTTAGATATTCTTTTTTCAAATAATATTTATAAAGAAAAATAGGTGAGTTTATGAGTAGCCATTACTACTTGCTGTAAGTCAGCATCTGATAAGAAAGATGGTTTCATATTCGTTCAAAACTTTTCAAACTTTGCCCAGGAAAAATAAACAAGCAGCTAAATACAAACTAAAATAAATGTAAATTAAGAAATAGAATCAAATTAAACTTACAGCTATGTAAAAGGGATGAATGAAAATAGAAAAATCTAAAAATAGGCGATATGGTGAAAGTTCTATAACGTATAAGATTACCACGAATAACAACAAAACAATATTGTAAATAAACGGCAACGTGGCAAGTTGACAGCAGAGAAAATGGAAACAATCACCATGTGTACACCACCATATGTAGCATCTAAACAATGTTTTAAATGTGACTTGCATAACAATTTTTGATGATATGATTAGTACTTGCTTTGGCCAACTTAGATGACTCCTCCCTTATTTCAAGGTATTTGTGACAGTATTTGCTTAATAATTGTCAGTGCTGTTTGAAAAAGGAAGAGGATCGAGAGCTGGTGCTGGTGCTGGTGCTGGTGCGGTGCTGGTGCTGGTGCATATGACAATGTTATCTGTGTGCAAATTTTGTACAGAGAATTTTACGTTTTTATTTCGTTATAGGGGTCTAAAGAAGTGTTTTCCACTCGGATATTAAGGTGGTGCAGTCGAAAATTTTTATGATACGTTTTCTTCTATTTTTATGTTACTCATGATAAGAAAGTTCCGAGGAACTAAACAAATTTTTTTTGGATGTAAAATTTGTGAGCTACAGATGTCAAAAGTGTAATAATAGGGCAAAAATTCCCATCTTTCTTGCATCATTCACGAAGACACCAGGGCCTATATTTGGGAATTATTTATGATTAACGAATGTCTTAAACCTAAAATCAAGGAAATTAAAAAATAAATAAAAAAAATTTTTAATGTTGTTGGAAAATAATTTTTTCTTCCGTTTTCATAAGTGTAAAATCCTTTAAAATTATGTCATTTTGAAGGCCAAATGATTCCGTATTACATCCCAAAAAATAACATTTTTATAATTTAAACTTTCTCCAGGAATGTTGCACAAACAAACTGAACTTAACACCTGCATAATTTGGTTAGGCAACCCGCATTCAACAAAAGAATGTTACCAGAACATTCTTACGACACATCCCAATCGCATGCACTGACAAAAAGTTCAGAAAAATAAAGTAAAAAAATCATTAGACTGTCATGCTGCCTGGCGGAATAGTTTGTCCCTAACGGCGCCCGCACAACCTTAAGCACGCAAGTGGTACCTCCGGCTATGACGTCATCAATATGGTGGATAAGCAATTTTGAAATGCGTGTATTTTGAATACTATTTGTCCGATCGGAATAAGCTTTTTTTGCCTGGAAGATAATTGTATATGTTAAACTATTTACATTTAAATATTTGTAGTATTAACAATACTTTTTCAGTAATTTCGAAAAAACCTCTTTTTTAATATACTTTTTACTAAAATTGTTTATATAGCTTTTTACCTAAAAACATGCTCAAAACATACCTGTGGTAAACTTTTTACAGACTTTTATGACCTTTGTTTAGGATATAGGGGACAATAGACTTAAAATGGTATACTGAACAGACCTAATAGGCTGTAAAGGGATCTAGCACTAGCTCCATTCGAATAATGTTTTTAAGCAGGAACCTCTAATTAACTTACTACTTTTTAGAAAATTGTTCTTTTTATTTGTAAACAAATATTTCGGAGTTTATTCATGATAGTTTTTGTAATAAAAATTTTAAAATAATTCTTTAAATTTCCTTTTACTTCTTTTTACATTTATTTTTCCTTTTGTTTTCTTACGTGGCAATTCTGTACAGGCTTTAGACAGGGGCAACATGTGACAGTGAGATACGTAAATTATTGTCTCTGCATGTGAAACTCATTGTGGACTTGGGTCTCTTCATAACTTCTACTCAGTTTTTTGTGACATCAGAACTATTAAGATTAAATAACTTATGATTTTATATACAAAAATTGACTGGATAGCCGAGTGCATGAAGCACTTACCTCATAACCTGAGGGTCGCCAGTTCGAATCCTGACTAGGATCGAAAGTGGATACAGTAGCCATTTATTTGTCATTGAGCTATGAATTGGTCGCCGCTAGATAGTAACAAGACACGGGTTTTGGACCGTTCCCGATCACGATCAGAACGTTAACAAATGCTACTGACGGTGAACACACAAAAAAAACGAGATTAGATTTTGCATTTGATATAAATGTTTCTATATTTTAATCGTAAATCCTTGAAATGTGTACTAGATATCTTTGAGTCGAATACGCCGGATATCTTAAGGAATCTGTAGCATATGAACACTGTATGTTTTATTCATGACTCTTTTCACGAAACGATTTTCCCAAGGGATCTTATACAAGGCATCTGAATTTGTTGATAAACATTTGCTATAGCTGGAAGATTTACGCCCTGGCTATAAACACAGAAATGAAAAGAAAATACAAATTATCAATGTATAGTTGAATATTTAGAACAAAAAACATCTTTCATGAAAATAGTTACCTAGAAATCTTGGGAAATAGTTAAAATAATTCTCTCTTTATTAAGCTTGACATTAAGACGTCATGTTGGTAAACATGTAATCAAGAGACTTATTTAATAAAACTGGTTTTTACGTAGATTACTTTCCAGTCAAAAAATCTATAATAATCCTGAATGACTATTCATTGTAAGGCCATTTTAAATAAGTGTAAATGTGCTTATTTAACGCCAAACAAAACAGATAGCTTTTGTTATAGCTCGCCAACATAATCATAGCATTTATGTCTTGTCCTAGTTACTTCTATATACCTAAAGACCCACTGCTGGTTCCTAAATCTTTGTAATCTTAGATAAATAATTAAATAAAATTGCTAACATATAATGCTAAAATACTACATTCCAAAATTAATTCTACTGACAAAATACAAGCAAACTTTTGTCGCTTACTCAAATAGTATATTAAAAGGATCGAAAGGGGTGTTTTCACCTCACTTGGGAAAACAGCTAAGCACAAAACGTGCACTACATAATATGAAAAAGTAATTTATCACACTGTAAAAATAAGCATTTATCTAGTTAACAATCACGTATAAATCAACGGCTGAACTTAAGGTGTGATTACTCTTGTACTTTTCTTACAATCGTGAATATTTTGTACGCTTTTGTCCTCTTAAAATTCATATAGCGTTGTGATTTTTGATCGAAAATTATACTCGGAATTTGTTTCCACACACAAGGTTGTTGTCGTGATTTTCCCGGGTTACAATATCCCACGAAACTATTTTTGACGATATTTTATATGTACCTTAAATTATTTGAAGAAATGGTTCTTTTGGCTTCTGGGGCCTCAAAACGAAAAGTTATAATTTCGGGCTTAGGTCTTACCGAGACCCACGATAATAGCTAAGTTTTTTTTTTACTTCCCCATAAGAAATTTGTTAGTTTTTCAAGCTCACGTATCTAGATATTTGGCCCGATGTAAAAGTGTGAAATTCCTGTCCTTTCAAATTTTCCATATGTACTATTCTTAGTTTTGAAATATTTAGTTCTGTGAGGGATACTGTATTGGTGAACCAAAAATAAATGTTGTAAAAAAGTACATATACACCAATGAATGAAAAATTAACAGTGTTTGAGACAAGAGCACTAAAAAAACTCACAGTTACTGTTTTATTATTTTTTTTAACTGAAATCGATTCCGACTTTTCCATAATAAGTCAATAAGTCAATAAGTCAATAAGTCATTTATTAAGCCAGATTAACAAATACTTGCATTGGCCAAGTCAAATAATACATTCTTTGATAAAACATCTACCAAAAAACATCTACTAAAACCATAGGACAGAAAAGTTAGATTTTACGTTCGTTAGAGAAAAAAAAATTATTTTGTTACTTTTTGATAAGATATATGATTATTACTATGACAAGATTAAACACAACCTAGACTTCATTTGACAGATAACTAAAACCAATAAGCGATTGGTTTCGGCGGAATGCAACAGTCTCTCAGGTCTCTACTACAATGACTTCATAGAATATATCGAGGGAAACATCCTAAACTACCCGAATCCATTTTAGGGCTTTGTCAGAAATCTAAAGACCTTCTCTGATCACCCTAGAACATTCCAGGCCACTGGCAAGTCTTCTGACAAATCGGAAGTGATCTTGTACTGCTTTGCAGGCTATTAAATTCTGTATACAAGAGTAATAATTTCTCCTATCGGCCAGCAGTTATCTCCTCCTGAAAAGTACTGTCTTCTGATCTGCTTTTATTAGAGGGCGTCATTGACAGTCTTAAATATCTCATCTGTTCAAAAGGTTGTGGACCTGACATTCCTTTGAGTATCCACACGTTTAATGCAGATATACCGGCTCAAGAACGCAAGATAACGGCCCGGATATATCTCGAGAACGCATCAAGATTTTGAAAAACAGATTGAGCATTAAAATCAAAGTAAAAAATAAAAATATAGCTCAAAATGATAAGTCACAACACCATATCTGCATTGTAAAAATTATCAAAATTCAAGATGGCGGATCCAAGACGGCGGTAGGAAATCAACACCTCCATATAAAAAGAGGGCTTGTCAAAGTCAAAGTCAAATTCTTTATTGTCGTAACACAATAACTATAGCATTGACAATATGTCATCCTAATGATGTGTGAGGATGGTCTGGGATGGATATTCAAACAAATGAGTAAACAGTAAGGGGGCGCAATCGATACTTGCCATGCAAATATAATATCTTACCACTATTTGGATTGTCTTAACGTAAATAATAGTGAAAACATTTATTCGCACTGGTTTCTCCTTTAAAACTGTGTAAGTTTCATCAGAGTCGGTCAGATAACAAGGGATGAGATATCGCAATTTTTCTTGATCAGTGTAGGAGCGCATAGGGCGCCATCTTTAATGGCTGCCATATTGTAATGGTACCGCTTCCTGAAATGGCAACATACGTTTTTGTGATTTCCAAGTAATGATAAATAACGCTCAAAAGAGAAACTGCGTCGGAATAGTTTTGCATATTCAACCCCCATCACGGACTGGTTTGTAAGCTAAATTCAGTTTTACATTGAATAAATTTGTTACATTGGCTTGGTAAACAGGATAAATGTAAGAATTTAATCATACAGTATTATGGAAATATAATTTACATTGTTCATTATGTATCAATATTCTTTTCATTAAATTATTCTTGATGAGGCCAATTTGCTTGATTAAACATTAGAGACATTTAAATTAGAAATTTGGATTTGGACATTAGAGTTATCGATCGAAAGTAACAGAAATAATTTTCATGTATTATACTAAGCTTGTAGATTAACAGTAATTTCTTATCTATTCTCTTTCTTCATGTTTATAAACATGATTGTATAACTAAAAAATGCAAAGTCGTTACCACATCAGTTTTAACAAAACTGTTAATGGTATATCCGTTGGAATAATTAAAAATTTGTAATTTAAGACAATACATTTTGCTTTGACATCATAACGACGCTCGGCTACCCTGCAACCTATCATACACGGTTTACGTTACAGCTCACAATAAGATAGCATATTTATTCAGTGATTTTTATACGTGTTTGCACTAGTATAACCTTAGTTAACTTTCACTTAACAATCCGGAACTTATAGTTCTCATTCCCGACGAAGTCTTGAAGGCGAATTATTTCAACTACCGGATCCTGGTGCAGGTAACTATGAATATGACTCAGCTAAGCCAAACCCGGGGTCATTCACAACGACTGAGATATAGAAACATTTGTTTGAAAATCGGTTTAAAATATTTGTTTTAGAAACAGTTCTTGTGGCTATCACAATAATGAATATAAATAGTTATATTACTCTAATTTACAATATCACTATCACTGTTAATATATTTAGGCCGATTTCGTATTTCATGTCGCAAGTGTCCTGTTGACGGGTAGTAGCCTATGATTAGTTTTGAAAAAGCGGCTTGCACGGGATTATCCCGAGTTGTGAGGCAACATCTCACACTATCACGACAAAATATATCGTCAGCTCAGGCGTGGAGGTTCGCTCAGTCCTAGTTGTACTGGAAGTAGTAGAGCCCGTAAGTAAAAAAACATATTTTTAAGGGTTAGCCTGTTTATTTTTTAAGAATTCGATCGCCTTTGGTAAATTTTTACTCATGAACAATATACTTTCCTACAGACGCTGTCCCTCAAATGGCATGCAAGTATTTTATGTAAAAAGGGTTTGAAAATAATATTCGGGTGAAAACATTTAGAAGTAAATCGATACGACAATTTTAGGCGCGAAGATAATCTAACAATGCCGCTCATGAAAATTACAAATTATATATTTGGTATGTTAACAAAACCAAGGATTTCAATTTGCGGAACTTTTAAATCCAATAAATATTGTATTGGATGGCGTTGTATTGAGAATACAGTGAACTGGTTCAAATAAGACACACGAAACGCTTTCATATTCCTTATTAATCCAAAGTTAATGGTAATAACGTTGTTCATTATCACCTTTTAAAGAAGGCGATTAGGGATCTTGTAATTTTATATTGCTCTAAAAACATTTCTTGGACAATTTAATCTTTGTAAAATTAGCGCTCTTAAGTGATAGCCACAGAACGCAAATCATATTTTTATCATTATCTATATACAATTTATTAATAAACGAACAATTTAGTAACAAATAGCTAATATACTCTGTTTTCTCACGGGCTAGAGAGGCTGATTGAGATATGTACTAATAAGGTTATAACACTATTATAAATATTTTCACCCATTAGACCGGTGGTCACCGTAAAGACAATGTATTGTCAGGCTGCAAACAAAAAAAGAAATACAAAATTAAGTTACCTGTTTTTGATTAGAGAGACAGGGAAAGGGGGGATATTTTGCTTTACCTAATCTAACGCCAATGGAATTTGCATTTTATTCAGCCTGAGCAGCTGTCGCTCAATAAACGAGCAATTTATAAGCTGGCTCAGCTTTTCTCATTATTGCAATATACTAAATAAAAAATGTAAACTATAAAAGGCAGTAGGGTGGAGCCCCTTAGGGTGATCAAAACGAAAACATGCATATGACACTCCTAGGTGTATAGATCTTCTTTGTGCAACATTTCAGCAACATTTCGGTCAAGTATTTTTGGCATGGTGGAATCAATGAAAGACAGACAGATACCACTTAATAATTTTTATAATAATATAGGTGGATGGTGATAGTAAGTCGTAGCACTTTTACTGTCGCTTAGTAAACATAAAAATATAGGAGTTTTAATTATCTTAAATAAGTATAATATGCCAAATTCAGCATTCAGTAAAAGACTTAATTTGATTATACATCTAGCACCAAAAGTATTAGTCTACTCGCATAAAATAAAATATTTCACTCTAAATTTTATAATTTTAATTACATTTGAACACATCTTTACTTGTTTTCTCGAACCAGTTTTATGTGCATGACCGTGTGTGCTATATAAATCCTTGTTTGGAAAGACGCAAGGTGAGGGAAATGTCAGGCCGTTTGGCGAGGTGAATAAAACATTACATACTTTGTAAAGCTGAACAAAAAAATACGGCAAAGAAATTCAAAGCCGAATCAAACTGACTCAAACTACTCAAACCGAATGCAAATTAGTCATTAGACAGATAATTTATCAGCACTTGCTCCTTGATCACAACTAAACTTGCTATGGATTAATAATTCCCTATGTAGGCCTTCGTTAAATGATTCTTTTTGCCATCGGTAAATTCGATTCAAAAATCCTAATTACATTGTTTTTATAAAAACTGTGCAGTTACAAAATCATTGTTATATGTTTCATAATGATGTTATTGACATTCAAAAGTTTTCCTCACTTTGAATTTTGTAAATTAAATATTATAGAGGAACTTATTTGTCGTTTCGCTTCATTCCAGGAATAGATTAATAACTTAAATAATCTTTACCTAATATCACTCAATATGGTAAGAATTATTGGCTCTTATATTGTTTTTGTCATTATTCCTTCTGACTTATTATAGCGTCTTTCAGATTTTATGTATTATCAAAAGTTTGGGCTTCATATTATTTGGTCCTTTATATTAGCATAAACATCGAAAAAGACATACCTACACCTCTTTTAAAAGCCAAAGCACTCACCCTATCGAAACCTCTAATTAATGTTCTTTTCTCAACCCCTTGAAAGTTTTAAATTTCTTATGATGTAACATTTTGATTAAATCTTTTTGAAAAAAAACTTCTTTTTCTCTCCTTGAAATCCTCGAATCAATATGTCGTGTAGATTCAGGATTTTGTCCAGCCCTACAAATAATGAGATGCAGCACTGAAGCCTCCCACATGGCTTTTATTTTTCTTAATCCTTAGTTTGTTTGTAAATGCTACCATCGATTACCAAAATGCCAGTATAAAATAAGTTTTATTCCAATTTTTATATATATTTATGTAATAATGGCATGAACTATAACAATTAAAATACCGAGAATGATGCGTCCATCAAGTACTTTTATTTTAGTTTGTCTTGTTTATCAGTGGAATCTCACTCAACTCTTAGACATTTTAATGGATGGCATATTAAATTTGGGGTATTGAATCCACAAAAACTTTACTTAGGGCTTCAACATCCCTCATAGCCTTGAAAGAGGGAATAAGGAACCCTGAACTTAAAATAATGCCAATTTTCGGATCGATTTAATTTTTTCCTCTATGATGACGTGATCTGTATTGGGTGACATCCAGAACAAAAACGTTTGATTTTGGAATCAAACTATCTTTAAAGTTTATTGTTGGTTTTTAAGTTTGAATGGAGGTACTAATAACAGCAACTAATATTCAGGTACACGGAAAATTAAGTGTTAAGAGCTTTTGAGGTCTAACATCTGAACCCCCTCCTAGAAAGGAAAATATCCATATACAACATTTAACAATCTTGTGTGGGATACCGTGTCAGAAGTAAATCTAGTTACTGTTGGCCATTTGAATTAGGGATGACAACGGTTAAAAGTGCTACATAAATATATACAAATTCTCATCCGGGAACCTCAAGGCAAAAATGTGACAAAATAATGTTGTTATAAATGCCAATTGACCAGTTTTTGTATATAATAGAATTTAAAATTGAAAGCTTTTATTCACATAAAATGTCTTTTGCTTTTAGTATAAGCAGATTTGTTTGTTTTATTTGTTATAGTTGAATGAGCAACTCTACAAGCTTTCATGTGTTCTAATAAAACCACCTGTTAAGAGGACAATTTAGCTTTCTCATCCAGGAAAATGTAAATTGACTACTATTGTTATAACCTACATAAAATTTAGAAACTACGTTGTTAATTTCGTTATTAATGGGTGAACTAAAACTGATATTGATAACTATTAGCGAATAGAATGAATAATTCAACAACAATTTGAGATGACTTAAATATTCTGAGAATTCATCCTTTGACATGATTCTCTTTACAATTGAAACTCCAATTATCGTTTTCCAACAGCAACAATGTATGTTTGATAAAGGCATTGACAATACCACTAGTAATGATGCCGCAGTAATTGCTATTGTATAACGAAATTTCGACATGTCACAGAAAAACTCCATCCATTGTGTCACCTAATCTACTACGTACTATTTGTTAACAAAGAACAACCAAACTAAATTCATGGCCTCTTTTATTTAACTAATGCCAGTAAAATACTTATTTAAAAAATCGTTATGCAATTCTTTAAAAAATAACATCATAATAAGCTTGAAACGAATGTTATGTAATACCGAATTTCTCACCTTAAGAGAACCAATATAACTTTGCCTAACATATGTGACACCTTTTGAATGAGTGCCTTCCTTTATTTGTAATGCTGATTTTGGGAGTGGTTTCAAATTTGAAAAATATTGCCATTATTTTCCAAAACGGTGGGCAACTTTGTTTTTTTTTTCTTTGCAAACGTCTTGTATTTTATGGTGCTTTTACTTCGACGGTTAATTTTAAAATATTGTATATATGGTATTTGAGCTGCATTTTTCAGAATTTTAAAAGGAGAAACTAAAACCTGAACCACCTATATGTAGAAAGTACCAAAATATTTAAGTCCCTCAACCAACCAATAGAATTCAACACTATTATACAATACAGGATGCTCCATTAAAAATCTAAGTTGATCGCCATTTGAAAAATTAGGACAATATATATATATATATATATATATATATATATATATATATATATATATAATTCAAAACCACTAAAACATCATCAAAATGAACGGGACTGAAAATTTATTTTTAGATTATTAGTTAAAAGTTAGCTATCACTTAGGGTGATACTCCCGGTATTAAGCTCGTGAAAAAAATGTAAGGAGAGTAATGTTAACAATTCCTACAAACCAACCGCTTCTCTGTCCGGTGTTGAGAGCAGCTTTTCAAGAACTTCCGGTACTTAACAGGCCTTCAGCACATATTTTATTCTAACCTGACGTGAATTTTTCTGAGCCCACACTCCTTGTATACCGTATAACTATTCCTTATTTCCTATATGAAAATAAAAAATACACCCGTTGTAGAAGACCTGCATACTCAGCGAATTTCAAATGCAAAGTGCATATTTCAATCCAATATAGCGAGATTGGCATGTTTTTTAAGCTCCATAAGAATAACATGGGGAATGAGTATGCAGGTTTGCTGCGACAGGTATGTTAAAACTTGGTTTTATTTCAATAAGTAGATCTGAACTAGAAGAAACCATATACCAGGTTTTATCAAGATATGTTTAAAAATAAGGACGATTTAGCAATTGTTTTATTTTCCATAAGGATAACAAGAGGATTGAGTATGCAGGTGGCTGCCATAAAAATGGAAAAATCGGGAATTAAAAAAAATCAGGGAATGGGAAAAATTCGGAAGCTACAGACCAAGTTTTATTAAGATATGTTGAGAAATAAGCCAGATACAGAGCTTTACTTATTTTCCATAACATTAACATTGGGACAACGTACTGTGTTTATCACTTCAGCATCTCGGGAACCACTGGACATAGAGCAATGGTTGAATATAATATATTGTTTGTTTCTCTGAGCTGAATTCAAATTCAATTTTTATTTTTGTATGTGAAAACCCCGAAAACCCATTTTGGGGGGGGGTTATCTTCCTTTACCCCCCCCCTCCTTCCGGTGGCCCGATCGGGCTGGTTTACGAACTCGTCCAGTTGATTACCACCTTGCATGTCTGTACCAAATTTCATAAAAATTGGACCTTTTTTACGGCCGCTATCGTGCTAACACACACACACCCACACACACACACACACACACACACACACACACATACACACACACACACACACATATATATATACATATATAAATTCGAACGAATGGAGTTTTTTGCTTCTGGGGGTCCCAAAGCGAAAAGTTATCACGGTCCCTGGCTTAGGTTTCACCATGAATCCTACGGTAATAGCTTCTTCCCTGTAGGGGAAATTCGCTAAAACCCATTGGGTACGTTGGTTTTTGTGTTCTAATGTTCATAATTTTATCGAATATAGGATTTTTACTCTACCTTTGCTTTATCGCATCTCGGCCTGTTGCGTAAGATCAGTAAAGTTTTTAGGTTTGGGTAAGTTTGTAAAATATGTCAGGCCTGTTGGGTAAGTTTTCAGAATATGACTACTCTGTTAAGAAGCAAAGTAGGAGACCAATAGGCATTAAATAAATCATTAGGTATAAATATTAAATCTATTTTTGGAGATTCGGTTTATTGTGATTTCTTACCACAACAGTTACACCACAATACCAAAGTATATTAATCAATTAATTGAGCTTGAAAGTTGAAGTATATATATATATATATATATATATGTATATATATATATATTAGGGGTGGGCGAGTACTCGACAGTCGAGTAATTACTCGAGTAGTTGCTACTACTCGAAATCGAGTCGAGTAGTAGTTACCTCCGCCGTTTACGCGGCGGCCAAGTTTACGTGCGATTTACGTTTGTGCGATCAAATTTTACAACAGATCGCGAGTTACGCAAAGCTACTTGTGCCGTTTAACCGCAATCGGCAGATTGTTCATCGCGGCCGCTCGCTAGTTTCACAATAAGCAGTATTTTCTGTTCATTTATGGCCGGCAAATACCCGCGACTGTTTTTTACGGACGATCGCTAGTTTCGCAAAGTTGTATTTCGTCTATTTACGATCGGTAAATACACGCGATCGTTTTTCGCGGCTGACCGCGACTTTTCACGGCTACATTTGCCGATTTTCGGCGATCAGCAATACGCGCGCTCGTATTTCGCGGCAGACCGCTACTATAGCAACGCTACATTTGCCGATTTTCGGCGATCGGCAAATACGCGTGGTCGTATTTCGCGGCCGACCGCGACTTTAGGAACGCTAAATTTGCCGATTTTCGGCGATCGGCAAATACGCGCGCTCGTATTTCGCGGCCGTCCGCGACTTTAGCAATGCTACATTTGCCGATTTTCGGCGATCGCGAGTTTTGAAAAGCTACATATGCCGTTTATCCGCGACCGACAGATATGCTCTATCATTTTTCGCAGCCGTCCACGAGTTTTTCATAACAATAACCTCGACAACATTTCATTACCTCATAGGAGAATGGATTTTGACAGTTATCTGGAAATACCAGATTCTGAGAGATTGAACATGACCTCTCAGAATTCGGAAATTGAAAACTTACAGCTATATTTAGCTCTGACCTTACTCTTAACAACTTCAAATTTGTAATAATATTTTATCTTTTGAATGATACACAGCCTTCATTTCTGTCTCATTTGATTTGTAAAAATGAAAAGAAAACTGTGGACTTAATTGGTAAAATGGACTTCATAAAACAATTAGTTAAGGTTTTGTAATTTTTGTATTGGGGGGGGATATCTTATTCTTATCTGGTTGCAGCTATGACACTCATGCTCAAGTGATTGGATGTTAAAAAACAATAGATCAGCAGTCAGGCAAGGGGGTGGGGTTGGGTTTAGAGAAGTGAACAAATAACTGGGCTTAGGCATAGCTCTCCTCCCTGATGTTTTTATTTCTTTCTTGCACAATTTCTTGCCTGAGGTTTTAATGAGGGCCAACAATTATTTTTAGGCAAAATATAAAACTGTTTTTGATTGTTAAGATAATATGCTAATAATTAAATCTTATTACTCCTTAAATTTTACAACTTTGCATATTCTTCATAAATTTATTTTATGATCTTGTTACATTAAGTGATTTGTTATTTTGAGCGATTTAGCATAGTCAAATTATTCATTTAAAAGTAGGGTTTATGCAATGTAGGGTATTAGAATATCAGAGTTTTATTCTTCCAAGAAAAATATAAAAACATAAGCTTAAATAAATTATACCAAATTTATAAGTAAAATTGAAGAAAGATTTTAATTAACTGTAATTCAAAGACATAAATACTTTAAAAAAATGAAGATTTCATTACTTTTCACAACTACTCGACTCGATTCAACTCAATACTCGAGTATTTGGCTTAATACTCGACTCGACTCGACTTCAAAATCCACTACTCGCCCACCCCTAATATATATATATATATATATATATATATATATATATGTGTGTGTGTGTGTGTGTGTGTGTGTGTGTGTGTGTGTGTGTGCGTGTGTTTTTGTGTATTTCATAGGATACAAGAAAACTAATTGTAAAGCAATATTTCCGATAAATTTCCTCTTCTGCGTCTACTTGTATGTATGTGCATGTTTTCTAAATAATTAACTGTTCTTCAAATTTCAACGTCTTTTTTTGAGGTAGCAGCTTCAAACGTAATAATTTATGTCTGAGCTGGTAGCATATAAAAACTATCAAACTATATAATACACTTTAGAATGGGCTGTATGGAGTATCAATGACTTACGCTTTCAGGGAATATTTCACAGATATATAGTCATTACAATGATATACATGTTTTATTTACTTGAGAGGAGGAATTCTTTCAAAGAAACTGACGTCTCGGAACCTTAACAAGCATAAAAACAACAATGAGTAGAATTGCTAACAAATGTCGTGAAACGAACTGAAAGCAACTCGAAGCACCAGTCAATCAATCTTTTTATTGTTAAAATTTCTAGTTCCTCTACTTTTTCTTAGTTATAACGATGCTACTTACTTTGATTCTTAAGATTTTTTTACTTTTTTAAAGTTTTTTTCATTGCGTTAAAACGTAGGATGTAAACGTACAAGAGTAAAACGTATTTTTTATAAGGTTAAGCTGCCATATAGATGCTTAAAGGTCCTGATATCATAATGCATTTTAAAATAATGTATTGAAATAAATAGTTTTTAGAAGGAGGGTAAAAGAATTGTTATAAAAAGATTAAAATAATGTAAAAAGTTTAAACATGTTTATTAATGATAATAGCAATATTTGGTAAAATAACTGTCTAAATGCTGTGTTTTCAAATTCTTTAAAATATTTGCGACCTTTGGTTAACTGACAATAAAGAATTTTGACTTGAATAAAATATTAAAGAGTTAATAAAAATAACCAGAGCATTCATCAAACATTTATAGACTGAATGAAATGTTAATAATACAAACTAGCAGCCCGCGTCACTTCGTGACTTAATAAACGGTATCAGGAAACTGACACATACTTTCTCCCTTCAAGTCATTTAAAACCAGAATAGTATATTTCATTACTAGTACCGAAAGTGGCACTTTCCGGTGCGCGCCCAAGTTTCATGTGTGAGGCGGAGCCGAACACAGGAATATCGAATTTCACGTGTGAGGCGAAGCCGAGCATGTGAAAGTGTGTTTCACGTACGAGGCGAAACCGAGTATGGGAATAATTGGAGCAAGTGCCGGAAAATCACTTTCGGTACAAGTTATGAACGGTACTTTTCATCACGACGCAAAAATACACACAATGCTGAAGAAGAAACCTCATTAAAATGCAAACTATTATATTTCTCAATTAAAATTTTTTTGTAATAACAAATTTACTATAATAAGCCTACATAACAACGTAAAAATTAGAAGTTCAAGGTTATGTTTATTGTGCAGTTGGTATTGGTTGAGAGATTTTAAACATGCGCTATAATAACAACCCAGCAAACCCATTATATCTATTCCTGTTTTCGGTTTACATTGTTGAACAATAAGAACGGCTGATTTAAATTGTAAGAATAAAGGCAAAGCGACGTCAGAGCGCGTAGCGGGCAAACGGAAAACTAATTGAGAGCAAGGGAAAACAAATTTAGAGCAAGGGAAAATCAGCTGATCGTTTTTCCCTTGCTCTAAATTAGAGCTTGGGAAACGATCGTTTTCGTTGCTACCAGCTGACATCGAAAGTAGCTACTTTCGGTACGGAGTGATGAAAACATATATAGTGAAATAAAACAAATTATCAATTAATTATCACATAAATATATACCAAATTTTATCAAAATCGGTTAGTAAATAACGGATATATCGGTTTTTGAATATTTGCCATAAGAATAACATTGGACAACGTACGTGTTTACCGCCAAACTAAAATATCAATTATCTTTGCAACCAGTTGACGTAGACTAATGATTCAAAATACTAGATTATTTAGTTTTTCAAGCCAAATTTAATGGTTACAAGTATATTTTCTTTAAAAGTTACATTTTTTTGAAATTTGAAAAATATGAATTTTTTAACACTTAAACCTCCATAACTTCTGAACCTGAATTTTCACAGACATGCGGATGGTGTCATTTTGTTTGTCATCCTAATCACTAAAAACCATGAAATTTTTATCAAAATCGTTGGAGCCGTTTTTGAGAAATTTGGATTTTTGTAATTTTTTATGGGTTTTTATGGGGTAAATACCCTTAAAAATCAAAAATTCAAATACCTATATGCCAAATTTCATGAAAATCGGTCCACTGGTGTCGTCTCTAGCTTTATATACATCCACACACACACACACACACACACACACACACACACACACACACACACACACACACACACACACACACACACACACACACACACACACACACACACACACACACACACACACACACACACACACACACACACACACACACACACACACACACACACACACACACACACACACACACACACACACACACACACACACACACACACACACACACACACACACACACACACACACACACACACACACACACACACACACACACACACACACACACACACACACACACACACACACACACACACACACACACACACACACACACACACACACACACACACACACACACACACACACACACACACACACACACACACACACACACACACACACACACACACACACACACACACACACACACACACACACACACACACACACACACACACACACACACACACACACACACACACACACACACACACACACACACACACAAACAGACAGACACCACGCCAAAAACCACTTTTTTGGATTCAGGGAGCACTAAAACGAATATATCCACTAACAACTCAAATTCGAAAATTTTGACGAAAACAATACTCTCTCCATATACATTGTATAGGGGGGAGAAAGTAAAAACAACTTGGTAAGTCTTTAGTTTCAAGTTGATTATATGGAGTTTTGCAGCTTGAAATACCTTGCAAACAGGAAGTGTGTGATTTTTTAATTTTCTAGACCGATTCCTTGTGTCATAGCACTGAAATAATGTTGTCAGTAATTGAACCTTTCGTTGGGGCAAACTTTAAAATAAAAAAATAACTTATTACCTTAGACTTTACACTTCAATATGGGCAAGAAATTCCTCAGAGAATTTGAGAAATTAATTAATTAATTTTATCTGATTTTAAAGTGTCTATGTATAGTTCTTCTCTTTAAAATTTCGATAGTGCAACAACGTTCATTTTGCACAAAAGGGGGTTAGTGTACATGGATCTTCATTGCTTGGTGCATCTTCATGTATCTGTTTTAGAGTTTTCTTGAGTATTGAATCTTTATGTTAATTCTACATAACATCAACGTGTCAGTTTCTACCAATCATCTTTGTTAGGTCTTAAAAAAAAATGGTAAGAAGATGGACAAACTACTAATCTACCAATGAACCGATCTCTAACATTCATAAAATAGTCATTCACCGTAAAAACAAATTATTCAACGCTCAAAATGGCCAAGGAATTAAATTTTCAAATTGGCCCGCTTTTTTGTTTCACATCTTAAATACATGTTAGGCAAATTTTTACGTACGCAAATAACATAACTCTCAATGAAACACCTTGATTAAATAGGCATGTTGTTAATGGTACATTTAAAAATCGAACAAAATAGACAGGCTAACCGTTAATACTTCAATATCCTTCACATTCCATGTACATTTACAAAATACAGGTTTTAGCGTTAAAAAAAAATTTTTTAGGTTAATATTTAACTAATATTGCTGTTTTAAAACTCCAAACGTTGAACATTCATCAATGTGTTGAAACATTACATGTATCAATATGTATTCTCTGTCAATAGTTTGTTAGAAAATCCCATCTCCAGAGCACCTCCTGAGTCACTTGAGTTCCTTTTTAAGTTACGTTTTTAAGAAAATAAATACGGTAAATTTTGATGATAACAGACTGATGGTCTTAGTTTCAATAGGGTAAATCCTCTTCCTTATTTTCTGCAGTCTTAAAAAACATCAATATTTTAAGAAATCAAAATCATAATGTGGATGAATGTTGACTGACTTTAGCTAGACCGCATTCTGGGGGATATCTCCGGAACTATTTCCAGATCTTTTTTCAAATCTCGATCATCTGTTTTGTTACAAACGAAATGTGAATTGGAAAAAAAGTTCACAGGTTCTATCACAGATAGTAGCACTTTCGCTGGAATTTCAAAAGCCTCCTGTGCGAAGGCTTTTCATGTGATATTTTCAAAACCCGCAAAAGGAACATCTAGAGAGTAATAGCTTTAATTTGTTACCAAATATGTGTAGGAAAATTATTTTCTAGAGGTCGATTTCTGTACAAAATCCCAGAAATTCTTGTAATAATATAGATACATAATGCTAATATGTATTTTATTTCCTACTTTAAAATAACAGTTCTGTTGTTATCTGTTTTCTATAATGATGAATAATTGTGATCGCTTCTCTACCCACATTGCTATTCATGTGTTCAGCCATCTGTTGCCATTTTCCGTTTTTCAATCTCTCTGCAAGTATGGTTATTCAATGTACTGTTGGTATTTTTGGCCCTTGACATTTTTGCTTGAAAAGTCTGTCTTTTAAAATTGAAGAAAAATACGTAAATATGTTACAAGGAGATATATTATCACGCTGAGTTAATTAGAAGTGCTATGTTACAACTATAAGATAATAATCTCAATGTACCTCAATCAGGATTGATCGGTTGTATAAATATGAACCTTTATGTTATTTCGGAAGAATAAATTACATACAACACATCCTACGATATTATCGTGAGCCAATGCTAGCCTACCATGAGTTAGTTAGTAGCTCTCTCGGTTTGCTTACTCTTATAATGTGAATAAAATCCTTTGAACCATGAAGACGTTTGGCATGCATTCTAGATCATCAGATTATTCATTACTTCTGTTAGTTTTGAAATATAAAAGGTAAATTAAAATTAAGACAGACAAATTTACAATCTTATATAGTCCAGTGAAAATAGGCGAAAAACACACTAAAAAGGAAAAAAATGCAAGCAAAAATTTTTTTGCTGGAAAATGTGCACTAAGACGTCCTGAGTCAAAACCCACGTTTTCTACTTCGGGTCAGGTGATTCTACTCCGCCATCTTGGAAAATGGTGGCCATGTTTGAAATACTTTTATCGACATAAAATCCTCAAAAGTTATCCGATTTCGACAAAATTTGGTAGGGATGTGTAAAATTGTGTATTCTATTAGATAAAAATCGCTTACACTTTAATTTTTACTATTTTAATGTTTTTTTTGCAACTTTTATGTAAAAAAACATGTTTCTTTCGTTTTTCAAAAAAGTTATGAGGTTAACAGTTACTATATGGATATTTCTGAAAAGTACGTAAAATTACGAACAATTTGATATATTCAACTTGTATTTTACTGTTTTGACTTTTTATATAATGAAAAAAATTAGATATTTATATGCAAATTTTTAAAAAAGGCTAAAAAATTAAAATCATCCAAATTTAGTTTTTTGTGGTAGAAAATGTTCATTTAGGGGTTCTGAGTCAAAACCCAAGTTTTCTACTTCCGGTCATGCGAGCTAAATCCGCCACCTTGAAAAATGGCGGATATGTTTGATTTACTTAAATCATCATAAAATCTACAAAAGTCATCCGATTGTAATAAAATTCGGTAGGGATGTGTATACCTATGGCCACTAAGTAATACTAAAGGAATAACAAGCATATTTTATCATTTTATATGTTTTTTTATAATTTTTATGAAAAAAATTGTTTTTTTTACATTTTTATTTCGAAATTAACACCAAACATAAAAACCATGGATGTTTTTGAAAAGTACATAAAATTACAAACAATTTGGTATATTCAACCTTTACTATGCTGTTTTTAGTTTTCAAATAACACAAAAAATAAAATAAATGGGGCTTGGATGGTTGATTGTGACCTGTACATTGTGGCACCTAAGGACGGACATATTTGCTTATTCGAAAATTTAATAATTCATGACATAGGCTTTTAGGGTAATTTTTTGAAAACAATCACTGTGTTGTTTTGGTTTTAAATTCCATGGAGTAAAAAATTTATATGTAAGACAAATATATTACCAGTAAATCAAGTGTTTCATGTATTTTATTTGAACCTTGGTGGTTTTGAAGTAATTTGTATAAAAGGTAATACACTTTTGTCATGTCTCATGTTTTATAATATTATTTTTAACTCACTATAAACCCTAATCAATACGACTTAAAAAAACGCCATCACTACACATAACATAAAACTTTAATAAATAAATAAATACTTGTATTTCATATTACAATTGGTCCATTAGCTTTACAATTCCTTGCAAAATCATTTAATTTATTTACACTAACAAGATCGGTGATAAATCAATACTTTTTTAATAAAATTAAATAAAAATAAGTTGCAATAAATATCTAGGCCTCGATCAAAAGGGACTACAATTTACACATGAACAACAAATTACTATACAACGATAAAGAACAAAATTAAACATAGACACATATTGAGATTTCATGTTCTTTGTCATTTTATATCTCTAAGCCTGTATCTTATGTTATTAATTTTAAGATGTCAGTTATTTATTATCAATTGGGTGTGTTGTTATGTTGTGATCAAAAGATGTAAAAATTATGTAAGTAAGAAAGATTATCAAAAAGTTTTGTTTAAGTTTTTGTTAAGTGTTTCTGAATTATGTAATCAGTTTTTGTAGATTCACACGGCACCTCTGATCATATTTTTTATCATGGTAACAGTTTTGCGGTTCAAATTATCTGATAATTTATTAAGGTAATATGAGTTTTGTTATTACTGAAGTCAATAAATTAAATATTTGTTTAGTAATTGTAAACATTAAAAATTATTTATTTGGAAACACAAATAATGTAGTTTAATAAACTACAAATAGGGCTATTTGATGGTAAAAACTGGTCAACTTGGATAACGTATGCATAGTCCTCAGAGGCATACCCGGAGTTCTGGATATTGTAGAACGAAATCTGCAGAAGCCAAAGAAGCCAACTTCAGATGCTGGAGAAGAGGAAAAAGCTAGGTATGAGCTAGATTTTGCTAAATTTACTTTAGTTGATAGTCAGGCACTCATAGTAATAACATCTAATATTATGGAAGAAACACTTGAGAAAATTATGCGCTTCTCAAATGACAGGGGTGTTTGGCTCGAGTTACATGGGCTGTATGATGGTGTATCTGAGGATATAGCTTATGATTTATGTTTAGAATTCTTTAAGTACAATATAAGAGATTCTAATGATGATATTTCTATCCATTTATCTAAACTGAAAAACTTGTGGAATGGCCTTAAACAAAAAATTGACAAAGAGGGCAATACTAGTTGTAACGTACCTGAATAATTTTTGATTTGTAAGATATTAGACACGTTACCTTAGACACGTTACCTGAGGAGTATTTCTCATTTAAGTCTAGTTGGATGTTAATGGGGAAATCTCAGAGAACCTTTGTTGATCTGACGACTCAACTTTGTGCATATGAAAAAGCTTTAAACGGCAGAAATGTACTAAACTGTAGTGAAGCTTTAGCAGTCAAATCTGATCAGAAAGATAATTTGTCAAGTAAGAAATCAGGGGCTAAGTTAAATAAAACTAATAGTACCATAGTGTAACTCTATTGTAAGCAATCAGGGCACAAAATTAAGCAATGCTTTAAGTGGAAAGCTGATGGAAATTCCAAATAAATAATTTTTAATGTTTACAAATACTAAACAAATATTTTATTTATTGACTTCAGTAAAAACAAAACTCATATTACATTAATAAATTAATCAGATAATTTGAACCGCAAAACTGTTACCATGATAAAAAATATGATCAGAGGTGCCGTGTGAATCTACAAAAACTGATTACATAATTCAGAAACACTTAACAAAAACTTAAACAAAACTTTTTGATAATCTTTCTTACTTACATAATTTTTACATCTTTTGATCACAACATAACAACACACCCAGTTGATAATAAATAACTGACATCTTAAAATTAATAACATAAGATACAGGCTTAGAGATATAAAATGACAAAGAACATGAAATCTCAATATGTGTCTATGTTTAATTTTGTTCTTTATCGTTGTATAGTAATTTGTTGTTCATGTGTAAATTGTAGTCCCTTTTGATCGAGGCCTAGATATTTATTGCAACTTATTTTTATTTAATTTTATTAAAAGTATTGATTTATCACCGATCTTGTTAGTGTAAATAAATTAAATGATTTTGCAAAGAATTGTAAAGCTAATGGACCAATTGTAATATGAAATACAAGTATTTATTTATTTATTAAAGTTTTATGTTATGTGTAGTGATGGCGTTTTTTTAAGTCGTATTGATTAGGGTTTATAGTGAGTTAAAAATAATATTATAAAACATGAGACATGACAAAAGTGTATTACCTTTTATACAAATTACTTCAAAACCACCAAGGTTCAAATAAAATACATGAAACACTTGATTTACTGGTAATATATTTGTCTTACATATAAATTTTTTACTCCATGGAATTTAAAACCAAAACAACAGAGTGATTGTTTTCAAAAAATTACCCTAAAAGCCTATGTCATAAATTAATAAATTTTCAAATAAGCAAATATGTCCGTTTTTAGGTGCCACAATGTACAGGTCACAATGAACCATCCAAGCCCCATTTATTTTATTTTTTGTGTTATTTGAAAACTAAAAACAGCATAGTAAAGGTTGAATATACCAAATTGTTTGTAATTTTATGTACCTTTCTAAAAAAATCCATGGTTTTTATGTTTGGTGTTAATTTCAAAATAAAAATGTAAAAAAACAAATTTTTTTTCATAAAAATTATAAAAAACATAAAATGATAAAATATGCTTGTTATTCCTTTAGTATTACGTAGTGGCCATAGTTATACACATCCCTACCGAATTGTATTACAATCGGATGGCTTTTGTGGATTTTATGATGATTTAAGTAAATCAAACATATCCGCCATTTTTCAAGATGGCGGATTTAGCTCAACTGACCGGAAGTAGAAAACTTGGTTTTTGACTTAGGACTCCTTTGCGAATATTATCTACCTCATAAACGTTAATTTGCAAAATTTTTATTTTTTAAAATTTTTTTGGAAAAAGAAACTTTAAAATTTATATTTTTTTGTGTTATTCAAAAACTAAAAACAGCATAGTAAAGGTTGAATATACCAAATTGTTTTTAATTTTATATACTTTTCAAAAACATCCATGGTTTTTATGTTTGGTGTTAATTTCGAAATAAAAATGTAAAAAACCGACTTTTTTTCCAAAACAATTATAAAAAACATATAAAATGATAAAATATGCTTGTTATTCCTTTAGTATTACGTAGTGGCTATAGTTATACACATCCCTACCAAAATTTATTACAATCTGATGACTTTTGTAGATTTTATGATGATTTAAGTAAATCAAACATATCCGCCATTTTTCAAGATGGCGGATTTATCTCGCATGACCGGAAGTAGAAAACTTGGTTTTTGACTTAGAATCCCTTTGTAAATATTTTCTACCACATAAACGTTAATTTGCAAAATATTTATTTTTTAGCATTTTTTTGAAAAAGACACTTTAAAATTTATATTTTTTTGTGTTATTCAAAAACTAAAAACAGCATAGTAAAGGTTGAATATATCAAATTGTTTGTAATTTTATGTACTTTTCAAAAACATCCATGGTTTTTATGTTTGGTGTTAATTTCGAAATAAAAATGTAAAAAAAACAAATTTTTTCATAAAAATTATAAAAAAACATATAAAATGAAAAAAATATGCTTGTTATTCCTTAAGTATTACGTAGTAGCCATAGTTATACACATCCCTACCGAATTGTATTACAATCGGATGACTTTTGTGGATTTTATGATGATTTAAGTAAATCAAACATATCCGCCATTTTTCAAGATGGCGGATTTAGCTCGCATGACCGGAAGTAGAAAACTTGGGTTTTAACTCAGAACCCCTAAATGAACATTTTCTACCAAAAAAAAACAAAATTCGGATGATTTTAATTTTTTAGCACTTTTTAAAAAAAATTATAAAAATATCTTTTTTTTTATTATATAAAAAGTAAAAACAGTAAAATACAAGTTGAATATACCAAATTGTTCGTAATTTTACGTACTTTTCAGAAATATCCATATAGTAATTGTTTATCTTATAACTTTTTTGAAAAACGAAAAAAACATGTTTTTTTTACATAAAAGTTGCAAAAAACCATTAAAATAGTAAAATATAAAGTGTAAGCGATTTTTTTTCTAATAGAATACACAAATTTACACATCCCTACCAAATGCTGTCGAAATCGGATAACGTTTGTGGATTTTATGTCGATAAAAGTATTTCAAACATGGCCGCCATTTTCCAAGATGGCGGAGTTAGCTCACCTGAACCGAAGTAGAAAACTTGGGTTTTGACTCAGGACGTCTTGGTGCACATTTTCCAGCAAAAATATTTGTTTTCCTTATTAAAACCTATTTTCACTGGACTAATAGCGGTAGCATGCATTTAGAGGTTCCAATAAAATTAAAAATACGGAACTAAGAGCATAATGTTTCAAAGACGACCTTAGAATGTGTCTTTAATTCAGCATAACATGAGGCAGAAGTTAATTGCCCAACTAAAAGTGGATTAATTAACCTTAATGACGTTAGAATAACCTTAATAAATCAGAATATCAGTTACAAGCGTTTGAGTTTCAAATTAGTTAACTTTTTTCAAATGTAGTCCTTTGTAAAACACTCTTTTTAAAAGTATAAATTAGGAGGCTTATACCTTATAAAGGTTACGTCCAAATTGCAGTAGCCTAAATTGGCTTGCAACAGCCTTGAATGAATATCACCCCAATAAGATGGGGATGGATTTAAAATGGCTCGAGTAGAGTAAATGGATATATAAATATATGACATACGGTAAAAAAATTTATGGATTTTGGATTTCAATGACTATTTATAGGAATAATAAACAAATTTTTATGATATCAAAGTGCATACCAAGAGTCATACACAGATGGTGTTTTCATCTAAATATTAAGAGACATCTTTTTATTCAAAAGTTTATTAATAAAAAAGGTTTCCTGAAACTCTGTTGTGTTTTTTCTCCTTACATGAAACATAATTTTCAATACAGGGTGTTTCTGAATAATTCAACGAACTTTGGTAACTGATTTCACTAATAAAAACTTATAAGGAATAAACTGTTTAAAATATTGCTAAGAGGCAAATCATACGATACATTAGACTTTTTTAATTTCAATGATCTGATGTATTGTAATCGTATCAGGTGTAAGCTCTATTTCGAGAGCTTTGAAGAAATTTTGAATTTTCTGTAATCGCTTTTGAAAATTGTATAAAATCTTATATATTTGCATTTATTAAACTATATCTGATATACATTTGCATATGTTATTGTTGAGAATACTGACCTTAACATATTTTCTTTTTGTTTGTAGACAACATTGTAAGGTCTCCAACTACTCCGAATATTTTGTAAAGCTGTTGGGCTGAGAGTTGGGAAGCAAAATGGGATCGAGCGGCTCATCCAACCGTACGCCCCTCAAAATACAAGCAGCCTACGGCACCGTCGCGCCGCTCAACCAACGTACGCCCCTCAAAATACAAGCAGCCTACGGCACCGTCGCGCCGCTCAACCAACGTACGTCCCTCAAAATACAAGCAGCCTACGGCACCGTCGCGCCGCTCAACCAACGTACGCCCCTCAAAATACAAGCAGCCTACGGCACCGTCGCGCCGCTCAACCAACGTACGTCCCTCAAAATACAAGCAACCTACGGCACCGTCGCGCCGCTCAACCAACGTACGTCCCTCAAAATACAAGCAACCTACGACACCGTCGTGTCCGCGCGGCTCGAACCGATATAAGAAAAAATCTGAATAATGAATATGTTCTTTAGACTTACAAATCAACACCATCTCCCTACGTATGAATGTTGGGATCCCACTTTACAACACTTAAAAATATACTTACATCAATACTGTATTTATATTCTAGACGGTAAGTATCCATAAATGGTGGAAAACGGCGATCAATCTCGATTGGTCACGCCAATCATCATAATCAGGCCCATTTCATATGTTCACTGATGATTTCATATGTATGGGCCTTGATGATGATTGTGTGACCAATCAAAATATATCACCATTTGCCACCATTTGTGTATATTCATTGTCTTGTGTGTAAATACAATAATATAAGTGTAAATATATTTTAATTATTGTAAGACATTTTTATTTGCATGCAAACAATACAACACGTATCTTGCTATTTAATAAATTACCATATTCATTCCATAGCATCAAGACCAGCGACCACATAGTACAAATAGACGGAGCATGCCTATCTAGCATTACAACAAATGAAGACTGGGCCTCCATATTGTCTTGGTATAGAAACATGAAACGGCATGTAAAACCGCTTAATCTGACAGTGCTCACGTTTCAAATAAATCGTAGTTTATACCATTTAGCATTGAGGCTTAAGGTTGAAATTTTGCATGTGAAGAGTCTTTTAGTTTTACACAATTACTATGGTACCAATTACAAATGGTTTAGAGGCAGTTTAAACATCATAGGAACGTTACAGGTGCATTGCGTGGTGGCAACTCCTCCCAAAAATTAATTGTCAATAAGAGCTTCTAGGTTATCAGTGTTTACGATGTGTAGACTGCTGTAAACCATGTATATTTTGTACTGTAGTAATTCTGAGATTCAGACCTTTAATTTGATGCCATATTTGTAACCTTTTATGTAATTTGTTTTTTCCATGCATAGGGATTGGAAGTATCTAATTGGTCATCTAATAAATGCAATACTAGACGATTTAGTGCACCATCGTAACGTTACCGTGTTGCTTTATCGCATGACAAAATCCCCTAATTTTAGCGAATTTCCCCTATAGGGAAGAAGCTATTACCGTAGGTCTCATGGTAAGACCTAAGCTCGGGACCACTATAACTTTTCATTTTGGGGCCCCCAGAAGCAAAAAACACTATTCGTTCGAATTTTTATTAGCGAATTTCCCCTATAGGGAAGAAGCTATTACCGTAGGTCTCATGGTAAGACTTAAGCTCTTAAGACCACTATAACTTTTCGTTTTGGGGCCCCCAGAAGCAAAAAACACTATTCGTTTGAATTTATATATATATCTATATATATATATATATATATATATATATATATATATATCTATGTGTCTGTTAGCACGGTAGTGGCTTCAAAAATGGTCCGATCTTTATGAAATTTGGTACGGACGTGTAAAGTGGTAATCAAATGGACGAGTTCGTGAACCAGCCCGATCGGACCACCGGAAGGGGGGGTAAAGGGGGATAAACCCCCCCAAAAATGGTTTTTTTGAATTTTTTACATAGAAAAATAAAATTTAAAGTTTTTGTGGGCACCATTGAATTTAGCTCAAAAAAACAAACAATTTGGTATTTTGAAACACTGCTCTATGTCCATTGGTTACCGAGATATTGAAAGTGGTAAACACAGTACGTTGTCCCAATGTTAACCTTATGGGAAATAAGTAAAATTCTATATCTCGCTTATTTCTCAACATATCTCAATAAAACTTGGTAAATAGCTTCTTCTAGTTCAGATCTACTAAATATTGAATTAAAACCACCCAGTTTTAATATACCTGTAGCAACACACCTGCATACTCATTCCCCATGTTATTCTTATGGAGCTTACAAAAACATGTCAAATCTCGATATGTTGGATTGAGATATGTTGTTTTGCATTTGAAATTCGCTGAGTATGCAGGTCTGCTGCAACGGGGGTATATATATATATATATATATATATATATATATATATATATATATATATCTATGTGTCTGTTAGCACGATAGCGGCCGCAAAAATGGTCCGATCTTTATGAAATTTGGTACGGACATGTAAAGTGGTAATCAATTGGACGAGTTCGTGAACCAGCCCGATCGGACCACCGGAAGGGGGGGTAAAGGGGGATAAAACCCCCCAAAAATGGGTTTTTTGAGTTTTTTACATATAAAAATAAAATGTATCAAATTTTTGTCGGCACCATTGAATTCAGCTCAAAAAAACAAACAATTTAGTATTTTGAAACACCGCTCTATGTCCATTGGTTACCGAGATATTGAAAGTGGTAAACACAGTACGTTGTCCCAATGTTAACCTTATGGGAATTAAGTAAAATTCTATATCTCGCTTATTTCTCAACATATCTCAATAAAACTTGGTAAATAGCTTCTTCTAGTTCAGATCTACTAAATATTGAATTAAAACCACCCAGTTTTAATATACCTGTAGCAGCACACCTGCATACTCATTCCCCACGTTATTCTTATGGAGCTTACAAAAACATGTCAAATCTCGCTATGTTGGATTTAAATATGTTGTTTTGCATTTGAAATTCGCTGAGTATGCAGGTCTGCTGCAACGGGGGTATTTTGTATTTGTACGTAAAGTTACCACGTCGGTCTCTTTCACTCTTGGACTTTGGTAATCGCAGTGCAAGTCCATGTTAAAAATAAATTAAAGCCGAAATTTCTGCAACTACGAATTTAATTCAGAGTAATTTTTTATTTAAATCGGCAACAACATGTTGATTAACAAAACCCACGTTGTTTGAAAATGAAATCGTAATTTATCTCTTCACAGGCTTTCATAATATGTACGAGGATGCCTAAATTACTAGCAAGCTAATTTCTAAATGGTATTTATTAAAGACCGTTTTTCCCAAAAATAACTCTCAAGCACCTTTAATGGCCGAGAAAATAAACTTCTAAACCGTCTTTTTTTGTCCACCCTGAACATGTTGTATTTACGTTTTACCACATACATAAGATAATTACCACGACAATTACGTATCCTTAATTTACCTACATTTATTTATTTTGATTGACTCATAGAATTTCAGCTGAATTTTTTGTGAATTGAATATTCACAAATTTTCAACTTAAAGGCGCGATTTGTTTTTCTTTCTTAGTGACAAAGTAAAAAGTTGCCCTGTAAGTTAATCTTGGACACTGGTTACTTGGCACCACTACTGTCTTTCTCAAATTTATAGGGATCCTCGACACTGTTACCACCCCTGGACATATTCGCATAGAATGTACACATTAAGTTTTATTTTTAATATTACTATTTTAAAATTTGCAATTATAGTTAATTTAACTAGTTGTTCCCACTGTTCCCAGTTGGGCAACTAGTTGTTCCCAGCTGTGTAACTGTTTCGATGATGAGAGACGTTGTTGTCTACACTATTTAACATTCGCATGCATATTATATAGATTGTCAAAAATGGGATGTTTGGGCCAATTTATATTTAAATATTATAGTTAATGTAATCTTATGTTTCAGTTGTTGTTAGGGTTTCTTTTTAATTTTTTTTCTTTATTTGAATTTGGTAAGTAAATATAATGTTTATTGATAACTTTTAAACCAAAATTGTTATTTTACAGTTGCAATTGGTTTCTCAGGATTTGTACCTTTGTTAAGCTGTTTATGATTAATATGTTGCCCACAATCCTAGAAATTTTGCAAGTTTTTGTCTAAATTACATATATTTCTTGATTAGGGTTCGTTTTAAACCAAAAATAAAGTCCACTGATCGATATCTGCTACTGCAAGTAGTTCTTGTGCTTATATATTTTTCTCCATGTAATGAGAATTATTACATGGTAAATAAGAAATTAAATAAGAAACTCACTTTTCCCATGAGTGGTTTTGTGAACGGTTTTGTTGTCTGAAGATGATGCCTAGTGCATCAAAATGGCCGTAGCAAACTGTCATGCCTCCTTATTCTGGTTGTGTAGAAGTGGTCTCGAACAGACCGTGAGGTTAAATATAAAGCCTTTAGTTCTCTCTGATTATGGCCTTTATATGGATTTTTTCTTTCAACTCCCAGCAACCAAAATGCATTGTTCTCCTCTTCGTATGACTCCCAATTTTCTTCCTTCAATTCATTCACATGCCTTCATCATTTTTTTATGGCCTCAGCCATGTACAGAACTTGATTCAACGGAAAAGGTCATCCTCAGGCAATCCCGCCATTCCCTTATAAGTTTATATTTCTTCATTACAGTTTTTTTCGCTTGACAGTCCGTATTACTTCAACACTGTTTAAATTTGGGTCTGGTTTGTAAATATTAACTGTAAGTTCGTAAAACTGTAACCGAGGAAATTGTGGTTCGGATTCCACATTAAAAAAAATATAGGTCCTAGTTAGTTGCCATTGGCCGTTGGGTTATTAATTAACAGTCCTGTCTAGGAAACATGTCGGCCTTAGTCAGTAGTAAGACTACAAGATCGTGCCACAATCATCCTTCACTCATATGTGATTCATACTTGGCTTAAAATACCTACCTGGGTAGGTCGCCATTTCAAGTAATGTACCTAATGTATTATTATTTTTGCAGATGGTTGGCCCATGATTAAAACTCCATCTTCTTTAAACTTTCATTATTTGTCTCCAAGTTACAGCTAATAATTCTTTCGCGATTAGGTATTATTTTGCTTTCTTGTACGAACCTGCAATCTGCCTTCCATGCAAACCTCGTTATTCGTAATCCTGTAGGGCCTATATTTCTTTTTAGAGTAAAAATAACTCTTTTTGAACTATCGCTTGGAATGTGTAACACTTTGTCCCTAGACCTTCATATTAGTTAGTTTGTCTCCGTTTTTAAAGACCTTTGGAATATTTTTAGACAGCTAGCCTGAAGTGAATATAATGTTTGAGTTGGCGAAATGTTTTGGTTTACTTTATTAGGGTTTTGATTTCCAATAAAAAAGTTATTTTATTTAATCGATTTATTTTATACAATAGGCTTAAACTTTTTTACTATTGAATATTAAAATTCCAACAAGATATTGATGCTTTTATTAATCGTGAACTACAAAAAATAACCAAGAACTGTAAATTCTGCAACAGATTGAAACTTTCTTGACATCAGTATTTAAAAGCCACCATGCTTTCATAAGTTGTAAACTGGAAAATACAATAGCCAAAAACTGTAAATAAATATCCAAGTGACAGAAGACAAAAACTATGAATTTTCTCAAGGCAGCTGTTTACTCAAATAAAATTAATTTAAACGAACCATATTTTAGTTAAAATATACTTCTATTATAATATATGGAAACTTTAAAGTCCAGTGGGGCAAAGAACATTGAACTGTGGGAGGTAAAAAATATTCCATTACTTCTACAGATAATTCCCTTAATTTGAAAACTCAGTCATCAAAATCGGTTTATAAATAAAGGAGTTTTGCTATACACAAGAAATTTCTTAGGGAATTAGTACAATAGATTAGTTTCATCGTACTAAAAAACTTTATTTATAAGTTTATGTTCGTACGATATGGTAACTTAGATTATGCTACAGTATGTAGCTATATAATCTTTAGCTTTATATGTAGCTATGTCATATGTAGCTATATAATATAACTCTAAACACGTTTAAAAAAAAATATTAGCGTCATAGTGCAAGAAAATATTCGTTCACATACCCATAAATAAGTCCGATCAGATTTTATAGTGCCTACTATAATCAAAGTGACAATTAAGCGCAGACACAAAAGAATTAGAAAGCAAAAGCAGTCATTAACGTTAGTTTTGATTTGTTAAGGGCACAATTTTACTTCTTGAAGGCGGATACAGTTGATGCCGAGAGCCGCTAGAGCCATTAAAGTTCATTAGCAAAGCCAGTAATTAGTTAGAGCAGTTAAGCCGTTTCGGAGTCTGTGCGCATCGAGTGTACTTAGAGAGTTTTAACATTTACAAAATCACTGAATGTAAGGCCTGCTTATTTTAAAGCTGATTATGCTAGTTAACGAATTATCAAAGTATTTACTAAAGAATTAAATCTTTAAATTATTTAATTTAAAGTTTTAATTTAAAATTTAAATGCTTACTTCACATTTCCACCCTTTACAAACTCAATTTCAACATATTATTACACTAAGCCAATACGTTTGAGCGACCTATGATGGCAAGATGCTTAGTTACAAGAAAAAGCCAATATTTAATTTTCACCACACTCCTATATATTTTACTGTCCTCATTTTATTGTTGTTGGGAGTTAAACACTGCGCAAAACACTAGGAATGTTTGTTTTAAAAATACACGTGCTATTGAATATAGTTAATTGAATTAATATTTTAACGGTTTTAATACATTTTTAGATCTTTTTAAAATTTCTGATAAAATACCATTGTTTTATATTGTTGGATATGAAACCCGTATTGTGAAATATAATTTTAAAAAAGATGTAAATGCTGATATTATACAATGTATCTTTTAATAAATATCATATTTTGTCTTTATAGAATTTTTAAAATACCTTTATCAAATTGTTACGATGATTCTAAACCAAAAAAAAAATTTATTTAAGTCTAAAACCTTTAATATTTTTTCACATATCGTAGTATTTCATATCTTTATAAAGTAACATAACAAAATTTTTAATAATATATAGTTTCTAGATTGAGTAATTATAGGATATTTTAAAAAAGTGTCATATATTAAAACATTTCATGTAACAGAAAAGTGAACAAATCACAAACGAATTAATGTCCGGTCCACTTTGCTCTGAGCATGACAAATAACCCTCTAGTGGTGGAGTGAAAAGCCGGATGATAATTCTGTTTTCACTAGAGAGGTCCTTTTGGCCGTATTCACCTACTCCCTTGAATACAGTTTATTAGCCAGAAAACAAGAGCAGAATGTTGGTCCATTCACACTTATTAGGTATCTATAACCTATTTGTTCAACTGACGCTTTTATTTAGTAAAATAAATTTTTCCCAAAACTTGTAATGTTTAATTTGTATTTTTAAATCAACTAAGGACACGTGCTACTTGGCAAACGCGTGGTGAACACATAGTGAGTTTAATTATGCTTGTAAACGCATAATTGTTGTAAGTAAAAACCGATACATCAGCTATTCAGCTCTTTTCAAATATTTGTGCCCTTAGGGAAAGTTTTATCAAACATCTAATAATTTTTCCTTGAATTTTCTCACCGTTCAAGTAAAGGGTTTATAGGTGTCAGCCCTACAGTTTTTTTCAAAAGTTCTAGGTAATATGGGCTCTATATATGTAGAATATCATTACATTGATAAAAGTTAAAGTTAAAAGTTGAAGTTAAAAGTTAAAGTTAAAAGTTGAAGTTAAAAGTTAAAGTTAAAAGTTAAAGTTAAAAGTTAAAGTTGAAAGTTAAAGTTAAAAGTTAAAGTTGAAAGTTAAAGTTAAAAGTTGAAGTTGAAAGTTGAAGTTAAAAGTTGAAGTTAAAAGTTGAAGTTAAAAGTTGAAGTTAAAAGTTGAAGTTAAAAGTTGAAGTTAAAAGTTAAAGTTAAAAGTTGAAGTTAAAAGTTAAAGTTAAAAGTTGAAGTTAAAGTTAAAGTTAAAAGTTGAAGTTAAAGTTAAAAGTTGAAGTTAAAGTTAAAGTTAAAAGTTAAAGTTAAAGTTAAAGTTAAAGTTAAAGTTAAAGTTAAAGTTAAAGTTAAAGTTAAAGTTAAAGTTAAAGTTAAAGTTAAAGTTAAAGTTAAAGTTAAAGTTAAAGTTAAAGTTAAAGTTAAAGTTAAAGTTAAAGTTAAAGTTAAAGTTAAAGTTAAAGTTAAAGTTAAAGTTAAAGTTAAAGTTAAAGTTAAAGTTAAAGTTAAAGTTAAAGTTAAAGTTAAAGTTAAAGTTAAAGTTAAAGTTAAAGTTAAAGTTAAAGTTAAAGTTAAAGTTAAAGTTAAAGTTAAAGTTAAAGTTAAAGTTAAAGTTAAAGTTAAAGTTAAAGTTAAAGTTAAAGTTAAAGTTAAAGTTAAAGTTAAAGTTAAAGTTAAAGTTAAAGTTAAAGTTAAAGTTAAAGTTAAAGTTAAAGTTAAAGTTAAAGTTAAAGTTAAAGTTAAAGTTAAAGTTAAAGTTAAAGTTAAAGTTAAAGTTAAAGTTAAAGTTAAAGTTAAAAGTTAAAAGTTAAAAGTTAAAAGTTAAAAGTTAAAAGTTAAAAGTTAAAAGTTAAAAGTTAAAAGTTAAAAGTTAAAAGTTAAAAGTTAAAAGTTAAAAGTTAAAAGTTAAAAGTTAAAAGTTAAAAGTTAAAAGTTAAAAGTTAAAAGTTAAAAGTTAAAAGTTAAAAGTTAAAAGTTAAAAGTTAAAAGTTAAAAGTTAAAAGTTAAAAGTTAAAAGTTAAAAGTTAAAAGTTAAAAGTTAAAAGTTAAAAGTTAAAAGTTAAAAGTTAAAAGTTAAAAGTTAAAAGTTAAAAGTTAAAAGTTAAAAGTTAAAAGTTAAAAGTTAAAAGTTAAAAGTTAAAAGTTAAAAGTTAAAAGTTAAAAGTTAAAAGTTAAAAGTTAAAAGTTAAAAGTTAAAAGTTAAAAGTTAAAAGTTAAAAGTTAAAAGTTAAAAGTTAAAAGTTAAAGTTAAAGTTAAAGTTAAAGTTAAAGTTAAAGTTAAAGTTAAAGTTAAAGTTAAAGTTAAAGTTAAAGTTAAAGTTAAAGTTAAAGTTAAAGTTAAAGTTAAAGTTAAAGTTAAAGTTAAAGTTAAAGTTAAAGTTAAAGTTAAAGTTAAAGTTAAAGTTAAAGTTAAAGTTAAAGTTAAAGTTAAAGTTAAAGTTAAAGTTAAAGTTAAAGTTAAAGTTAAAGTTAAAGTTAAAGTTAAAGTTAAAGTTAAAGTTAAAGTTAAAGTTAAAGTTAAAGTTAAAGTTAAAGTTAAAGTTAAAGTTAAAGTTAAAGTTAAAGTTAAAGTTAAAGTTAAAGTTAAAGTTAAAGTTAAAGTTAAAGTTAAAGTTAAAGTTAAAGTTAAAGTTAAAGTTAAAGTTAAAGTTAAAGTTAAAGTTAAAGTTAAAGTTAAAGTTAAAGTTAAAGTTAAAGTTAAAGTTAAAGTTAAAGTTAAAGTTAAAGTTAAAGTTAAAGTTAAAGTTAAAGTTAAAGTTAAAGTTAAAGTTAAAGTTAAAGTTAAAGTTAAAGTTAAAGTTAAAGTTAAAATTAAAGTTAAAGTTAAAGTTAAAGTTAAAGTTAAAGTTAAAGTTAAAGTTAAAGTTAAAGTTAAAGTTAAAGTTAAAGTTAAAGTTAAAGTTAAAGTTACAGATAAAGTTAAAGTTAGCTTTAGTTTTTATTCGTTAATAGTAAATTTAAGCAGTATTTTGATATATTAAAGTAATAAAAAGGCAAGGCTTGTTATGCTCGACACATGCTTTACAATTAAAACAAATCTCCATATTGTATTTAAGTTTTAAGAAATACTCGTTCACGGATAGTCATTTTGTATGGTTTGTGAATCAAATTATTAGAGCCCCACGATACCTAAAGATTGAGAAATATGAATTTCCCCAATATTTATAACATTGATAAATTCACAAACGGAAAACTAAAGTGAGGTAAATGCTAGAAAATTAAAAATAACTGTAACAAAACTGAATATAAATACCCCCATTGCAGCAGACCTGCATACTCAGCGAATTTCAAATGCAAAAGAGGATAATTCAATCCAACATAGCGAAATTTTATATGTTTTTGTAATCTCCATAAGAATAATATGGGGAATGAGTATGCAGGTTTGCTGCTACAGGTATGTTTTTCCACGCTGGAAAGGAGGTTAAAATAGCTCTTACCCGCACATGAAATGAAATGCGGGCCCCCTACGCCGCTCGCTCCAGTGAGCAAAGCGACGAGCAGGGGTCTTCAGCCTCTGTGACATCGACAGCACTGATGTCGAGGCCCCGCCTTGAGGCGGCTGTGGGAGGCATACAGAAGCGTCTGTACGTCTCCCTGGGCATACCTGCTAAAAAACCTCCTCGCGTGCTACCACCACATCCATTGCGATCGACCCGAGCGTCTGCTCATTGCGACATCGCAATGTGTGGCCTTTGTCCCTTTCAGGACTCCTCAGCTGCTGTCCCTTTCGGGATTCCTTAATTGATGCTCAACCTTTTGTTGTCCTCGATTCTGGGGTCACTCGAGTCAACCATCTGTCCTCTCCTGGCGCAGGACGAACTTGACGAAGTTAGCCACTGCGTTCCAGCTGTCGCTGCCCTGAAGCATCTTCCCCACGATGTTGTCCGATGACCGCCGACCGAGTCGGCGAGGGCAGTCCGTTCATCGTCAAAGCGACGGCACACGAAGAAAGTGTGATGCACGTCGTCTCCGTCGTGTCCGCAGTACCTGCAGCCGGGCGAGTCAACCTTGCCCATTCGGTGGAGGTACAGACGGAAGTAGCCATGACCTGTCAGGAACTGGGTGAGGTAAAATTTCACTTCTCCGTGGTCGCGGCAAACACACGGCTCCAGGTTCCTGATGAGGCGCCATGTCCACCTTCCGGCCGTGTCTTCGTCCCATCGACGCTGCCAGGCGACCATGCAACAGGTATATTAAAACTGGTTGGTTTTAATTCATTATTTAGTAGATCTAAACTAAAGGAAGCCATATGCCAAGTTTTATCAAGACGGACACACGAACTCTTAAAAAGGAAGATATAGAATTTTTTTTATTTCCCATGAGGATAACATGGTGAATAATTATGTAGATTTGCTGCCACAAAAATGGAAATTTTGGGGATTTAAACTAAAATACATTAGATCTCATCTAGATGAAGCCACAAACCAAGTTTTATTAAGATATGTTGATAAATAAGCGAGATAGAATTTTACTTATACCCCATAAGGTTAACATGGGGACAACGTACTGTGTTTACCACTTTCAATACCTCGGTAACTAATGTACATAGAGCAATGATTTAAAATACTTAATTGTTTGATGTTTGAGCAGAATTCAATGGTGGCAAAAATTTGATTAATTTAATTTTTCTGTGTAAAAAACTCAAAAAAACCTATTTTTGGGTGGGTTTATCTCTCTTTACCCCCCCCCCCCCCTTCCGATGGTCCGATCGGGCTGGTTTACGAACTCGTCCGAGTGATTACCACTTTACTTGTCTGTATCAAATTTCATTAAGATCGAACCAGATTTACGGCCGCTATCGTGCTCACAGACATGTATATATATATTCAAACGAATGGAGTGTTTTGCTTCTGGTGGCCCCAAAACAAAAAGTTATCATGGTCTTGGGCTTAGGTCTTATCATGAGACCTACGGTAATAGCTTCTTCCCTATAGGGGAAATTCGCTAAAAATCAAGAAATGTACTGATAATAATTATAAATTTAGACCGAAATCAAATGAAATCTTAACTCAACCTAATTCATACAAAAAATATTTAAATTACTTGTATTTCCGTAAATAAATCCAATTTACTGTAGCTATTCCTTCGGCCGTTTCGATGTACTAAGCATCATCATCAGGCAACGTTCACAAACGACGACCTTCATGAATGGTTTTGTGAACGGTTTTGTTGTCTGAAAACGATGCCCATTGCATAAAAACGGCCGTAGTAATAGCTACAGCAAAATGGATTACTTGATGGGAATACAGGTAATTTAAACCAAGTTTTGTATACATCAATAACCCAGAGGTTACAGTCATGAAATTAATGTAGTTATAACTTAGAACTTAGTTATTTCTACTTTTATGATGTCTTACAGTTATGTGTGATACAATTTGCCAACAAAATTACTTACTAAGAATTTAGGCTTATAGTTCTAGGGGGTTTTAACAAGATTCTACTAAAGGTATTAGTAGAATAGCCTAATTATCAATGGCAGCAGGGTCCAAATACAAAACTTTGCAAGACTTTTACAGGATCTTACTTAGGACATAAAATTTACTTTATGGAGAAAATAACCATTGCCAGAATGGTATTCATTCCGAATCAGCCAGTCTTGGAAAATGTGAAAACTGAAATAAACTAAATAAGCTTTCGGGACATCTATTTCTAAACATTGAAATTAGGAAAAATATTTGCTTTTATTATTTTCTTTCTAAATTAAAATAAAACTGACCATACATTATAATTTCTGTTACAAATTATTTCCTTAAAACAAAAACATAGACGCAATTCCTCTATATCCATTCTTGAGGAATTCTAACTATTAAATAGTGAGGGTTAGAATAGTTTATAATACATTGTAATCAGAAATTTAAACGAAAATATTTTTCTTTAATGCACCCTGTCGAAACATTAACGCTAACACTCAAACAAAAATGTTTTGAAGGGTTGATTCCACTCAAAATAGATTACACTGGGTTTTTTTAACTATAAAGGTATATTAAAATAAAAGCTTACTTTGTGTACAGCGACATAAATTTGCGAGATAAAATGGATACATTAGTTGACAAGGAACGAGGATGCTATTTCTGTATGCATGAGAAGGATATTTGTAAGGAACTCTTTCCTACTTTAAGTAAGACTAACAGGTTACTTTTCCATTTGTGACAAACAAAGACGTTTTAAATTTAAAAACACTACCTTTTTGCCTTTAAAAGGTGCTAGAAACTATTGTGTACTCTACAAATTTTCATTTTTACTTAGTTGTGTATAACAGGCGATCAATGTTTTTTCCTGTGATCAATGAACTTAACACTTGTATCATAGTTTACGGGGAAATAAAATATGTCTATAAAACTAAACTAAGAATTAATTCTCAAGTACAAACAAATACAACGTTAAATTACCAATGAGTGACGTATGTTGTCACTTCTTTGAAAACTCGATGCCAATTTGTAATTTCCAATTTTGAAAAAACTGACATTTTCATCATGAAAACCATGCTCGGATACAATGAATATATCTGGCACTAGTTCCCCACATAAAATTGAAAGTTCATCAACTTTATTTTTGCTGATTGAGAATTGATATGGACCGCTTCAAATTTTGAAAGAAAATTTGACTTTCTGGTTCGTTTCTCCTGGACTTAATTTTGTAATTTTGGGCCGACGACTCTGAATTGGGTAGTGATGCTTTCATCCCTAAGGTCTGACTAGGGATGGAACAATGTTTTTTTTTGTCTCTGGAGTGTCGTCTTCACCGGTGACCTTTGTTGGCAGCAAAATCCTCGTAGCTCCATCGTTCGACTCGAGCGACTCAGCAACAGAAGATGCAAGTACGTTCGTTGGGTCAGAGACTGCGGAGAGGCCTTTACAGCGTCAGCGTAGGACTCGAAGTCGTCGAGAAGCTGGGCAGTAGAATCATGGCTTGAGTTGGTGCTGTCGGTCTTGACGTAGGACGTATTGTTGACTTCGGCGTGTCTAATTGGATTTTTTACCTTCAACAGAGTTTCCAACACAAGTCTTGCTAAGAGTCGCCTTCCCCTCATCGTGAGATGAAGCCCATGTGTCGTAAATAACTTGCGGCTAATTCTGTTGAAGTCCAGCAGATGGACTCCAGAGTACCTCAAGCAAACTTCTTCGATGTATGCATTCAGGAGTGCTATTCGGTCATTGATGTCATGGTCTGCAGGCAGGTCATGGCGATAAGGCAGAGTAGATACCACGACTTCTGATGAACGTAGGCGGGTTACAATCTGCGTCTCCTGGTCTTCATAAATTGCTGAAGCGTCACCATCCGCTAAGTCGTTGGTCCCAGTAATCAAAATAGAGCAGCTGCCTTGAGGAGGAGGAGCACCAGCCAAAACCCTCCTGAATTTGGCGCCAGGTTTGCAGAAGCCATTGACTTTGGTTCTGCTACTATCAACAAGCTTTTGCACCAAGCCCGCCTGATGCCGCCCATGGCTGCCGCTTTCAATTTGAACCGTTGAGAAGCGAACCTGATTTGGGTGATCTATTTTTATTGTCGATTTATTAGAAGGTTTTCTATTATTAGTGTCTGATCGAGCATTCTTAACTTTGGTATCGGTAGGTCTATATTTTATGTTTTGCTTTTTGCTATGTTTATTTTCAGCCGAGTTAGTAGAATCAGCCAGAACATTAAACCTGTTTGATAACTTTGGAGGGATATTATTTCTTCCTTTCACCTCCACCCAATCCTCATGCTGCTCTTGGTCATTTTTATTTGTATAATTTTCTTTATCTTCAACTTTTTTCTTCAAGACGTATATTTCTGCCTCTAGGACCTTGATGGTGGTGCGCAGCCTACCAACTAGAGTATTTAACTCAGCACAACGTGGATCTTCGCAGACCACAGGTAGGTTGCACTGCACACTGCAATCGGTTTTGTGATTTTCTGTCGCAGGATTCTCAATAGAGGAAGCTTGAGAAACGAAAATCTGGTCGGTGTACTCCATTATTCTTAAATCTGATTCAATCGAATGATCTAAAACAACTTTTAGCTGACCTTGAAGTTTTGTAATTTCTTGTTTCAATTTCTTGTTCTCGTTCACAGTGTCATTCATTAACGGTGTGAAGATGACAGAAGTAGGGTTGATAGGAGTGGAGGAAGCATTCAGTGGCGTGGGTGCAGATGTCGAGGAAGTGGCAAGATCAGGAAGCGCGGACGCGCGGTTCGCACCGAGCTCAGCCACGACAGGACCGGACGGTGTCGCTGGAGCAGTCGCAGTCCCAGAGCAACTCTGGGTGAGGACAGAGACCGCATTGTCACTGGGTGAGGGCCCGAGTGCTTGCTGTTAGATTCAGTTACAGCGGATTTATTGGAGTCAGTCTTTATAGTTGCACTGCAGGTTCTTCCCAAACAGCGCCAAACTGATAACTTCTTCTCTGAACTTATAATTATTAAATAATATATACGGATTTCCATTTTTCGTATGTTCTATATTCAGTGCCATTGCTAATGTTACCTTTATGTATGATTTATTAAAGAAAAAATCTCAAATGAGTATTGTTTGTCGCACTTATGGAATTATGTGTGACTTCTTTTGCTTGTCAGTTAATTAAAATCAGAGCTGTAGCAATATTGCGTTGGGAAAATTGAAGGGGTTTCGGTGACTGATACTGCTAATGCGTTATCAGCTCCAACAGATAGAGTGGGCGTGCAGTCGCGGAAGTCGAACACACGACAATTCAATGCAATTCCCAGCGGGTGGCAACACTCCGTGTACGGGTAGGGATAGATGTCAGTTTAATATATCAACGTTTGAATCGTTTGTTTTGAGGTGAGTTTAAACTTGATATCTGACTTTATAACCTAATACTAATATGACAATTTCATGACACAAACAACCATTATATACAATGTCAGTACTCCAAAAACACTCCACATTACATAGCAACAAAAACACACAGATCGTGGTAACAACAATTTAAAAACACATTAAATTTATACAATTTTAAAGAGAGCAAATAACTGCCGAACACAAGCGGCCCAGGCTGGCCAACTCCTGGGCCAATTATTTTGCTTTAAGTCTTATAAACATAATTTGAAGCGGAAGCAACTAATTAATTCCACACTATGTTGATATTATTTTGTTGTAGATATTGGAAAAACCGGGTACATGCCCAGAGTTGAAACCAAAACACAGCATTACAATACATGTGGCTTACAGTGCACAAAACCTGACGAATAAAGCTGTACAATGTCTGAGCACATTCAGAGATTCAAATGGTATCCTTGAATTAGTTTAATATTAACTAAGACCTTGGGAATTACTCTTATACAAAAGCGTTAGCACAAGACTTTTACTTAGTGAATTTAGGCTACGTTCTAATAAGGCTACATCGAGTAAAATTTATTTTTAAATACTGAAAAATTCGTAGATGTTTTTTTGTTCCCACCACCCAATAAAAATAATATAATACTTAATCGAAAACAGCAATTAATAATTCTTTCTTCGCAGCTAAATAAATCATTTTGATGTTTTTTTTTGTAATTTTAAGTGCCTTGAGAGAGAAATGATGCTTTCATAATCTTATGCAAAACATGGCTCGAAAACGAGCCACATGGCTCGGTGGTAGTGGAGTGATTGTTGAAGGTTATAATTTATTTAAAACAAAAAATAAACTTTTCATCATACTGAGATAGAAACATCTGTTTTCAGTTCCTTTTTGTTGGCTTGAGAGTTACCCAGTGCCATCCTAGGCTGGCAAAAACTTAATTCGGTTTTTTTAACTGACGTTTTATGCTTGTTTATTGGTTCCTGTTTAAAGGAATGTAGTGGCAGCACTGGTAGCAGTAGCAAATGTTTGTTCTGTTTGTTATAGGCTAGGTTTGAAGGATTGAGAAACGTATTGGTTTATGCAAGGGCTACGTTTTGATTGAAAGTATGTTTTTTTCTGAATAGTATGATGAAAAGTACCGTACGTTACACGGCCGGAAAGTTTTACCGTACTCGCCTGAAAATCCCTCACATGAAATGAACTACACAACTACAACGAACTACTCACATGAAATGAACTGTCATGCTCGTCCGGCAAAATAGTACTTTCCGGCCTAGGAACGTAATATACCATAACCAAACTGACGGTCTGATTGTTTACGCCGATTGCTCACTGGACGTAATCTGCGTTCGGCTAGTACTCGGTGGCGTAGCTAACTGCCTGACCTTCACCTTCAGCTGGGGCGGTGAACAATTTCAAACGCTTGCTGTTTATCCCAGTCCAAGTTCAAACTTAAGTCACTTTATCACTGCTCTGGATAGTTGTTACCGAGGTAATCAACTCCAAAATAAATGCTGCCGAATCATCGTGACATTAACTCTAACATATTGAACATTCAGAGTTCATGTTATTATAAAAATAAAATATTTTGAGGCTGGAAGTAACCCTAAAAAGTTTTGGGCCTTCTTAAACTAGGTTGAAAACCGCCCTAGCTGCAAAGAAAGGTTTCCAATTGAAAATGCCACTACGGACTCTGTCACCCTTGTCACGATGAAACGTGTGAGAGATCAATTCAACTAATATTTTTATAATATGGGAGAGCTCCTGCTATTACAACCGTTGGTCCTGTGGAGGTAGACGACCGCTCACGCCACTGATGCAGTGTTCACACCACGCCCTGTCACCCGCGAGCAGTTACCGTGGTAAACAGTCTCCGAGGTGGCTCTGCCCCAGGCCTAGATGGAATCAGCGATAAGTTTGTTCAAAATAATATTTCACCCCTGCTTGATCCTTTGCTTCACATTATCAATCTGTGTTTTATCTGAAAAATTCCCTGATGTTTACAAAGTTGCCAAAGTGATCCCAATATTAAATCAGGAAACTTCAATCTCTAATTTTTGACCGCTATCTCTGTTATGCTCTTTTTCGTCACTCCGCTCCGAAAGTAGCTATTTTCGATTTCAGCTAATATAAAGGCAAGGGAAAAACTATCAGGCGATTTTCCCTTGCTCTAAATTTACTTTCTCTCGTGCTCAGTTAGTTTTCCATTTGTCCGCTACGCGCACTAATGTTTCTTTACATTTTTTTTAAAGTTTAAACCTTTTTACAATTTTATCTTAATTTAATTTAATTTATTTTTTTTTTAATTTAAACAATGTTTTAATGTTTAACAATCTAAACGAAAAACAAATATGCATACGCTACTTTAGTTGTGTTGTTAGCATATTGCTTGTTTAAAAGTCCTCCAAATGTGTCTATCATTCATTAAAAAATAAAAATATAACAGAAATATAACAGTTTGTTTACTGATGAGTAGTACATTTATGGGTGGGTGCCAAAAGCGCCCCCTTTTATGGAGTAACATTTTTTGACCGTCACATTTTTATCCCTGGTATGTTATGGTACAACTGTTGTGGGACAGTCAAAAAAGTTACTCCATAAACGGACGCGCTTTTGGCACCCGCCCATAAATATACTACTCAAATGTACTCACCTAGGTAAACAACATACCCAAATGATACCTAGGTTCAAGGGCGGTTTCAGGGGTCGGTTCAAAAACTGAACCCCATAAAAATTACATGGGAAAAACGCGCCAAAACTTATGCAAAAACCTGATTATGCCACTGCTCTGATGCCTCTTTTGATGTATGTACGTGTTTTTGGGTCGTGATGAAAAGTATCGTTCATAACTTGTACCGAAAGTAATTCCGGCACTTCCTCCAGTTAATCCTGTACTCGGCCACGCCTCGTACGTGAAACCCGCTTTTACATGCGCGGCCTTGACTCGCACGAGAAGCTCAGTGTTCCTGTGTTCGGCTCCGCCTCACACAAGAAACGTGAGCGCGCTTCGAAAAATGCCACTTTCACTTTCGGTACTAGTCATGACATACACTTTTTCCAAAATTACCAAAAAATGTGTTAAAATCCAGTTTCAAACATATTTGTAAGAAAATAAAATAATTGTATCAAATCAATATTGATTTAGAAATAGCAAAAATTCATCTGCTGCCATCGTCGATACAACAAGAGAAGTTAATAAATTTGGCGGAATTAATAAAGTTTTAATCACATTTTTAGATTTAGCCAAGGTTTTTGATATGATCGACACTTAAAGCTTGAAAAAATTTACATTTTCGGAAGTAAGTGGCATCTTATTGCAATGGTTTAAGAGTTACTGTGGCTTAAGGTCTCAGGTTGTGACGGGATGATTCAGGATGTGACTCCGATGATCCTAGAGGTAAGAAATATGACCATATTCTATAGATCTTGTTGTAACATTTGTAATAAGGAATATTTTTTTTTGTAGACTACTAAAATTACAGTGAATTATTTTGTACAGCAACTCAATTCCCACACACGGGCATTCCATTGCCTATGTGGGAGGTATGTCCAAGTACTAACATACATTATAGGAAATAAACGTTCTATGAGTTGAGTAAATTTATTTAGAGGATATTTTTATTGTTCGTTACTCATCGTTTCTTTTACAATATAATTTGTAAGTCAATTTTAAACCGAAGCTATAAAAACACTAACATTTTGTCTAAAAGAAACCTTAACTTTAATAAATCAGTACTGCTGAAATACAACAATGTCCGTTGTCATAGTAACTACATTCATTTTAATGAAGGCTTCTTGATAATCTTTATTGTTAAAATTATGTTCTGTGAGGAAGTATTCACCGCCATGCTTCCCAGACAAATAAAAAGGCATTGTTATAGGTTTTAATTTTCTTCTTAAAAGTTATAGATATATTTCACATAAATAAAATAGATCTGCGAACTCATTGTTCACAAAGGCGTATCTTAATAAACGAGTGAAGTATACTAAGGAGAGTAACATTATTCATGTTATTGTTCATTATTAATTTCATTTAACATAAATACTTGGTAATAACTTAAAAATATTGCTGTACGTAATTAAATTAACGAATTAGAGTAAACTAACTGCCAAATCATCACTTAATTTATTTTCCAGGTAAATAACAGTTTTAAACCTAATTCTTTGTGCGTATCATTCAAGTTAAATCTTTTTAACTTTGCGGAGTTAAACTATCGGAAATATTTTTATAAAATAAATGCAGAATGTGAAAATAAATTATCAGTGATTTTTTTTATTATTGAGAAGAGGTTTTAGACAGATATACTATAAAACCTTTAACATAATAATATTAGAAAAGATTTATCAACCTTTTTTAATGAAATTGATATTTTGAAATATGCATGCCCAAAATGTTATTTTATGTCAATTGCTATTTATAATTTATAACTGATCGTGGAGGTGTGATGGATAGAATCTTAAAGTATGCAGAAATTGTTATTATATTCTTAACAATGATGTTGCAAATAGTGTTTTATTCATAAAATGTTGTAGTTTTGTTGGTAAATAATCTTTTTTAGTTTTGTAAGCTTCCAGTACATTCTATGACCAACATTTACGTGGCATATTGTAAATAAATGTATACTACGGTGAGGTTTCCAATCCGGTATGCAGGTAAAGATTGTGACTGTCATAGCCGGATTGTCCTGGTAAGAATAGATTCTGCAGAGTATTGAGGTTTCAGGCATAGTTTTTGTAATTACAACAAACCTTAATACCGGTTAGTTTCATCTGCTTTAGTTTGAACCAGCAAATATTAGCGAATAATAGTTTTAACTTTTTTAATTAAACTATAACATTTTCAAATAAATTAGGAATATAATTAAACGCGTTGGTTTTAATGGGCGGTGTTTTTAAGAATGAGCAGTACCGGTAATGAGTTAACAGTTACAGAGGACTGAAGCCAATTGTCTTAACAACTGTGTGCTAAGCTATTATACTCAAAGCCGGATAAGTATGTTGGCGGTTTATTTAAAACGTAAATTAAATTTAATTTTATCCATACTTTCTCATTAAAGAAAAATTCAAACCATAATGTTTACAGATGCAACTTTAATTTAGATGCTTTTAATGATATAAAAATACATCTAATTATTTGTTAGTTTATAGGAAGGCTTTAGTTATAAAAAATAAGCGTGTAACCTTTACTGTGATACATACAAGGATAATTTTTAAGGAGGGTTCAGCGAATCCACTTGCATCGGATTATCCCAGTTTGTCACGTCACATCTTGCTCGACATCTATCGCTATCTAAGACTTACAAGGATTAGAGGTTTCCTTGAGATCGTAATTTTAAAGCTTTAACTTTGCCAAACTAAAGAAATATAACACTTCAATATTTTATGCTTAGGTTCTTTCAGTTGATTTCCTCTTAACACTACATTTATTCCATAGTACAACGTTCCTCGTGTCGAGGGTCAATGGGTGTTATCGAAAACGCCGCAATTGATACGGAAAATAAACTTTAAAAATTGTTAAATCTATATGCTTAAGATACGAAAACAGCTTAAAATCCAATCTGGTATTGTTACACTAGACCATTTTAGCTCAGTACCTAAGTGTACTATTAAGGGATATTTAAATAAAGTAAAAGAAATCTCTCACAGATCAAGATTAGGTTAAGTGTGCAGGCTGATGTTACTTAGCCAATAACAGTTAGAACCAATATATAATATACTTTGATTATTTCTTCTGTTTTGAGGATCATTCTTAAATTAAATTATCAAACTAACTGCTACCACAGACTTTGTCCCGCTCACGAGAGTACTGAGTTAAGGACATTCAACCATTTAAACTTCTTTAGAATTACTTTGAACAATACAAATATAAGTTACACCCCTTAGTTTTATTCACCCGGTAAAATTAAAAGAAAAACTACATAAAAGTTATTTTTTAATATTTTGAAAAAAATGGAGAGGAAGCATGACCAATGAGGTACACAAACCTGAAGCACAAACTTGTAAATAATTCTATGAAGACTATCTTGATTTTCTTGAGAGCACTTTACTCCCTATTGTCGAGGAGTAAAAAATAGAGAAAAAAACCAGGGATGAAAATTACTGTTGTAAGGTGTTACTGCTTAGCCACTAGTTTATAGTTGGCATTTTTGTTGTTGAATCACATTTGAATGACGTTTCCACGCTTAACCGGAAAACAAGTGTTATGGACCTATAAACTCATAAGAATTGCTTTGATTTTCAAAAATTAATACCTATAGCGGAGTTGTAGGGAAATATATTGTGTATTACAAGCTTTGTCATTAGCGCGCTGAATGTTTTGACCTTACTTAGCTTTTTTTGAGTGGGAATGACCTACTTGACATTCTTATTATTCATATAGCGTTTTTAAACTATAAATAAAATAAATTGTTTCTTTGATATCAAAGCGATGGTTTTAAATTCTGCAAAAGGTTTTATGGGGTTTTCACTACACGATTCAATTACAGCATTTAGTATTTTGTAATATCAAGGAAGGGAGGGATGAAACCTTCAAAGAAAAACCATGTTGGCCATTTCTGGGAGAAAACGAGGATATGTATTGTATATAAGTCTAACTTAGTGGCTTGGGGCATAGGCCTATTCAGTATAATAAAATCGTTATTATTGAGCAATTATGCGGAAGAATTAGGTAGGGCCGTTTAACTATTTCAACAAGGTCGAGCTCAGGAATGTTCAGAATCTGCGTTATTGAGATATCTCGCTTTAAATTCCTCACCGAGGAATGATACTAATCCTGACATAAAACTATTTAATGAAAAAAATATTGGTTTTAAATAAACTTCCGTCATATATATATTTTTAAAATAATTAATTAACTATAAAAAATCTTAACAGATTAATACTAAAAGCTTACCGGGCATTTACGACGTTATGCAGATAAAAAGTCATGGCTCCCAAAATGTTCGGTTTTCTGCCTGACGGTGTGAATTTTTTGTTGTTTTTTTTTTTTTTTTGACAAAATACAAAGTAATTTTGAACCAATTAAGTTATGAAGTACCTAAAGGTGTTTGATGATTAAGAGGACCTATTTGGTGCGGAGTGTCAAGCTTCTTCTTTATGGTTGTAATGGTATTAGCCATTTTATAGTTTTCGAAGCTTAATAAATCGAAAGTATGACAAGTTTTATAACAAACGTTTGTCTAGTGGTAAAACATATGACTGGATAAAATCACGGTAACATACAATTTTGCTCAGAGACAACGCATAAGTCTTGCAGAAAATGCAATATTTCTATTGCCTCTAAATGTAAAATTACCAAAATACCACCTAATTTGCGGTACACTATGTGTGATAATCACATCATATAAAATAAAAGGGCTTATATCGCAAATTTGTAATTTATCAGACAACCGAAATGGGGTAAAAGAATGCTGGAAATATTAAGTTAGCATTCCTCTGTTTTCTCCCTGGATAAAGATTTCTTAGAGCTCGAACCCTTTGCAGTTTAGGATTGCTCCTCTGTGGTTTGTAATGGGAGGTTACAGTAGTATTGTCTTCAGCTAAGCACGACTTTCAGCCATCAAATAATTTACCTGTGTGTAAAAAGTAAAACGTACATTTTTTCATTTTAGATTTTTAAAGCCGTTTGTTATGTTTGGAAGTTTGTTTAAAAGTTTTCTTGACATAAGATTACAACAATCAGAGCAAGTTAATATTAAATGTTAAACATGACTGTTATAACTGAAAAATTGAAATATTTTAGGGGATATGTTTTTCTAATGTAATGTCATGTACTGCTAAATAGTTAATGTTTGCTTACGGAATGTATTTAATAATATTCAATCTAAGAATTTATGACTAAGGAGCTTTGAATATGTATTCAAAAGATACAGTTTATGTGTATGCCAATAACGAAGTTGGCATGAACATAAGACAGTAATATTTTGCCGATGAATTGAAGCGAAACAGACGCAGTAACGAAATTAACATAGAGGATATTGTCGAAGAAGATTCCCGGTGTCGTATTGTACCAAAAGTATATGTCATCAAAATGTATTTGTTGAATTACATTTTATAGTCGTAGTTCGTCGCTGCATTACAATGTTAAATTTCGCCAGGGTGTTCTAGAATATCGCAGCTTTGTTCTATCGAAATGTGTCAGGTCATAGAGAACGTCAGATTGTCCAACAAATACTTAGTTTTAACAGAATGAGCGCGGACAATATTTTCAACTCCAACCCAAAGCATAATGTTCAATACCTGTGATTGCCCCTTCTTGATGGAAAGAAGAAAATATAACATATGAAATAAACGAGAAGATTGATATATAGACTCATTGGTCGTGGAGGATAATGTGGAGGAAGAAGAATCCCTGATTTCAAGAGGTACTAGTATTTTTAGAAGAGGGTTGATGTAGTAAGTATTAATAACAGGATACATAAATAACACGATCAGTTGTACTGTAAATAATCTATTTAAACAATTGAGCCAATTTTCACCTTTGTGCAATTTCATTGTAATCTAAAATAGGTGCTGTCTTGGGCGCAGATTTAACATTTTGTTGATTTTTTTTAGTTTTGTTGATTTTTTTAGTTTTGCTACACGATGGCGGAATTTAATATTCCTACTATTTTGTAAACATTATCCTTCTCATAAAAATAAAAGAAACATTTCGAATAAAAAACAATTTAATTTTATTTTTATTTTTAAGACTCTTGTGCATTAACGAAATTCTGCCAAATTTAGATCAATACAGGCCTCTCGCCGAAACTACAGATTGACGTTAAAAATCCTAAATTGCCATAACGTTTGTATTAAAAAGCTGAAATGACAGGTCAGTAATGTTATGCAGTAAAATTGATAACAGTAGTTTTTAACTAATTTTTGGCACAAATTATAACCATTGATTAAATTTTTGTATCACAATCAATACTCTTAAATCCTAGTGGTAAGGTCCCACATTCAATAATTCAAAACCATTAACATTATATTAAAACACTAGAGCATACTTACTTTAAGTAGACGGTCATCCTTTCCGGAGAGAAATGTTTACTGAATTACTTTTTTCAATATTAATTATGGGAAAAGGCTAACTCTAATATGATGCATAGTTTGGTTTTATTAATGTAAAATGTCTCATACTGAATATAAAATGTTTCCCTTTAATATATTTGGTCATCCAATGAGGGCTTCAAGTTTTAAGTACTCGGCAACCCCATCCGAAATTTCGATTTTAGGTGTCCGGTTGGTGATGTCAAAATGTATCCAAGTATTGTTGTTTGAGTGAAAAATCATGTGAGAATTGTTGTTAACATTTTTTATTAAGTTTAGAAGCTAGTTATATGGTACTTATAGGTCGTATTGTTACAATTTAATACAAAATGCATAGCAATTGTTGATTCCAAATAACTTTAACCTTTGTTATTAAGCCTAGCCGAGACTTTTGGCAAACACCGTTATCGATTCCAAACATTTTGTGTTAGTATGTATATATTTATTTAGTCGTGTTTTACTGATTATTTTAGGATGCTATAATACATGACTGAGTTCAAATCGTTTTTTTTTGTAAATGAAGAGTTAGGACACCTCATTTCAAATTATATTTTCACACCAATTACAATGCCTTAATTAGTTTTTAAATGGCAGTAAAATTTATTATCCAGTAAAAAACAATATTTTAAAGTTTGTTATAAGCTTTTTTATGCGCAATAAAATGAAAACTACTCCCTAAATTGCCAGTATTACAAACTAAAATATCACTCAAATGCAAAACATAATTACTGGGATGTGAGGAATGGTCGTTCCCTCTAGAATAATCAGTTTGTACTTTCCATGGATAAAAAAAGAGTTTTAGAGTAACTAAGAAAGAAAATATCCACCTGTTAAACTTACGTCGTTACATTATACTTACGTCACGCTGTTGTTTACGTTGTCAAACCTGTTAAGTAGTTATAACATTCGTTTGACTTTTCTTAAACAAGATAACAATTTTGTTATAATTCCTAACGTTTAAGGCCTGATTTCACTAAACATCAGTTAAGGGTTGGTTAATAAACCGTTCGTTAAAGATAAGAAAATAGTATTAAACAGCTGATAAAATTAAACTAACCGAGCCTTAACGGTGGTTTAAAGTTTGGTGAAATTAGGCCTTAGTCTCTTTTGAGAAATCCCAAATGTTATTCATGTGTTTTTACATTTAAACTACTCATAAACATTAAACATAGATAAAATAAGTGACGCTTAAAAAGATAAAACCAACATATTAAAGTCAATGTTAAATAATATGCTAGGCATAGTTTGCAAAAATGTTAGCTTGTATCACTTAATTACTTTTTAACATTGTATTATTATGATGAATATTTAATAATTCCTTGTAAAAAACCTTTTTTTGTGAGCTTGCCAACATTTTTATTTCAGACCAATTTTTAAGATTGAGGTGTCGAATTACTAGAAATTTTGCCAATATTTCCTGAATGTTGTTCATTTTCCTTTAGGTTGCCCCATTGGGAATGTATGTTACCCACAAATTTACATGTATTTCTCATGGAAGGGATATTTGTTTAAATATTAATAAATTTAGTGCTTACCTTATACATGGTTAGACCAAAATAGACATATTATATACTTTTTCATCACTCTGTATACGAAAATTGCCCGTTTCCGTACAGCTGAGCTCTACGAAAACTCTCGATTTCCTTTCGTCAAAACAAGTAATGATCAGCTGCTTTTTCGGTACCCAAACATTTCATTCCCGTACCCAAACAAAATTTTACCGTACCCAAACAAACCAATTCCTTAATTTGACAGTTCAACCAGCTGACTTTATAAACTAAAATAGACAGTTCAGCCGTATTGTGTTTACTTATAGAAAAATGACTAAATTATGAAATGTTGGATCATTTTTTATAAGTTTGGGCACTTACTTGCATCGTGATGAAATGTACTGTTCACAACTCGTCACAAAAGTACCATTTCGGGGCTCGATAGTGATTTTACTTGCTTGGCTTACGCCTCGCAAGTAAAACACTGTCTTGCCCCGAAATGGGCTACTTTCGTGACTAGTCGTGAAATATACTGTTATTACAGGAAATTTAATTTTCTTTGATTTTCAAATTTAATAGGGAATACTAAAAGCTGATAGTTTTCAGATATTTAGGAAAAACTTGAAAATGGTACCTTCAGACTCCCTCCCTCCCACCGCTCAAGGGCTACGGACGGGGACTTTTGATGCGTTCACCTCCTAACTAGTCCAAACAAAGCTGCAAAGTCAGAAATTGTGTTCCAAAAAAGTCCCTCTCTACCTTTTCGTTGCCTGGACTATTGTACCCATTTGCATAATAATTTCAGTCAATATTTCAGTTCTAGAAGAATTAGCCGATCCTTGTCTCTTAGGTCGCCACTAATATGAAGACATATTTTAAACTATAGATAAAGTGTTGTTCTCCCTAAGAGGTGTTTTATTTGTTTAGCTAAAATTATTATTATTATTGTAATATTGTTTAGCTAAAATGATATTAATGGAAAAATAAAATAGGCTTTCCACCTATTAAGCCTATCCACATTTGTTACACATAAAGAACTCCTACCAAGAATAAAACACAACTTACTCATCATACACAAAGAAAATAAGTAGGCCTAAATACAGCTTCTTCTACTTTTAGATGAATTAAATTATTTGAATTAAAATTGAGAACTGTCTCCTTCTTCTAAGTGGTTTACTTTTCTAATTGATAAATATATATTAGTGTGATGTAAAAACAAATCACGAAATATTTTAAAGAGAGGTCATAGACATATGTTTATGAAATAGTTAATTTTTTCCTTTACTTAACCTCAGAGTGCGAAAATTTAATTTTGTAAGTGGAAATTTAGTAAGGTAAACTAAGTGAAGCAAATCATATAAATTATTTACTATGTGTTCCTTATACCCTATATTTATTTAAACTCCATCCATAAAACTCCACCTGAGTGTACTGAAACCATATAATAACCGAATTAACCGTCACTTCCTCTAAGTAGGTGTGACTCAAATATTAAAAATTCCAATAAAAAACACTTCACAGAAGTTAGTAAAGAATATTAAAAAAAAACTTTAAACTTAACACCTGAGTTATTTTGTACTTAAACGAATGTAAGACCACCTGATTCCTAGTTATAAGTTTGAACGAGGTTTGTGTCATAACTTCAAGGAAGTCAATTTGAAACTTGAAGGCTTGTTATATTTGTCCAATAACTCAGTTATAGTTAAAGGAATTGCCTTCAAAAGTATTAAATACGAGTAAAATTACTTGGTATACTAAGCAATAATTGGTTTCAAAACATATAGTTGGCCTCAAAACATAAGGCTAGTATAGTTGGTTTCAAAACATAAGGCCCACGCCGTCCATAAGCCTAATGCTAAAATTAACATTAGTCTTACGGACAGACTGGGCCTTATAATTTGAATCGGGTCTATCACCTCGAGTAAAAAATACACTAAAGCAATGTTCTTTCAAGGTTTTTTACTACCAATTTCTATCCATAAAATAAACAGTAGTTGTTACTCCTAAATTGTCAACAGAAATAATGTGTAGTCGTCAATAATGTAATCTGGACATAGAGGCACCAACGTAGACATGACTATGAATGAATCGAGTCCGGTCTAGAGGTTGTGTGCGAGACGCTGGCTTATAAAAAGTATTTCAAGTTAACATTTATGAAAATACCTCAATGTTTTGCCCTAAGTAGGCTAATTATAAAAATATACCTTTTTTCAACAAGTGTGGTGTTAAAAAAGTAAACATATATTTTACATACAGAATTTACATACATCTTCAAGCAGGTTCAATATGCTAATTGTTATAATTACAGCGTTTACTATTGGCTATTGATTTGGTTCGGTTAACTGGAGCCCTTAGAGAGTGAATAATGCAAAAGCCAATTATACTGATTGGTTGTCCCAGGAGGAATACATTTGAGATAAAATAGCTTTGCGGAAAATTCTCCCATAATTTTGGGTTTAAACAACCCGATAGTAAACAAATGGTTATTATTTGTTCCAGAAGACTTTTTACTCTCTCATGTTCCCAATGCAACTTTATTATTGCATTCACTTTTATAAGCGAGAGAAAATATTTCAAACTTGCGTACAATGTCTGTTCTATGTTTTTATGTAGCTGTGGATTAGTATCAGACCCGGGGAAGAACGGTTCCTAAACAACACGTCAAAAATGCCACTGGAGTTGATAAACAAAGGTAAATTGAAAACTAGTTTACGTTATCATACCAAGTAAAGATATAATAAGCTTCTTGGCTTACGTCTACTGTTACCTTAATCTATATAACGTAGGATATATTTTCGAATTTTCTGTTATGGGATGACGATCTCAAACCCTGCGAAAATCGGAACATGGCAAGTTTTTGCAGTTGAAAGTTTTGGTAAAAATAATATAACGCTAAAATATTTATAGCGCTGAAATTTTAATTACATTTAATAAAAGTTCGTTTCATGAAGTGACCAATTACGGTAATCTCTACGACAGATAAAGATAGAAGAATTGTACATTATATTAATTAATGAACTTAAACAATAATTTGGTATTTTTTTAAATTTGGGTATATCGAAGCAATGAATTTAAAAACAGTGATCAGAAAATAAAGAAGCCAAAACCTTATATTGATGGTACCGATTTTGGCCAAAAATATGTATATAAAGTGAACTGTGAATCAAGGAATTTAACAAAGTTCAGCATGTAAGTAAAAAAAGCTTGAGGTCTACAAAGCAATAATAAACGGACTCTGTAATAATTTTGATACTTAACAATATTAGTAATATTGAATTGAAATACATTTTAGATAGAGAGCTGAAAACGTTCGTAAATTGTCTTGTAATCTCGTTGTGTGATCTTTAGATATGATATGGTCAATATTTGCTTTTATTTAGGAATTTCCCATCTATAATTACCGTCTCATTAATTAATACATCACTGAATATTAGCCCCTAAGTTTACATGTATAAATCATCTAACTTCATAAACATAGTTCAAGCTATCCATCATCAACTTGAACCTCGCTACCCACACTGTTTAGTACTAGTTTGTTGCAAAGCCACATGGTTTCGAAATTTTTTGGAAGTGATTAATTTTCTCTTCAGCCACAATGCATATGTCTACTATCTCTTCTGTATGTTTTAAAAGGTATGCAAATTTTTCATACATTGAATGCAGGTCACTTTTGTAAATAACTTAAACTCTATATGTATACGTTTCAGGGTTTTATATTTTTATCCTATTTAATGGTCTGTTATCAAGACCTAAAACCAACAAATATGAAAAAGGAAATCAAAGTATCTAGCTGGGACGTTTTGTGGGTCATTAACTTTATTATTTTACAAAAATCATAGTTAAAGAGTTGTTTACGGTTATTAAGTGTTAACTCACTCATAATATTATGATATAGATGTGACTGTCTCTGTCTACACTATCTGTGTGGGCTCTGTCCCAAATAAACGTAAAACCTATTTAACTGAAATTTACTCATCATTCATTATAAACCCTTAAGACACATACATAGGTCTCCTTCACGTTCAGAAAAACCCCGAGGACGCCCAACGATTGAATATTCACATTTTAGAATGTAGTAAATAGTCGAAAACTGTATTAAAAATAACAGCTTCGTAGATAATTGAATTAGACTGGTTAAGAGCAACACAACCAAGGACAACAGCATAAACGACAACAGTCGTTTCATGCTAACTAGGAGTACGCTTATATGTCGCGTAGGTCGAACGAAGTGTGGTAAAATTAAAGGAAGGCTATTAACAAAAAAATAAATGTTTAAACGTATAATTATCTACTCATTTATAGATTAAAACAATCTTCGGGGTTTAAATATGATGTAGTTCAAATTTCACGAATTTCCATCAAATAATAAAAGAGAAGTTAGTTCACAAAGAGTGATTTTCAAGTCGAGTATAATTCACTTCGTTCGAACTAAAATGCAAATTCAATTGAAAAATTGATCTATGATTTTAACCTGCTCCGAAAAACGATTACAGCGGTTTTAGTATGAAACAAAATAATAGTTTTACAAGTTTATTGCAATCATATTAGCCTTTTATAGTTAGGTTTCAAATTTAACATTAAAACGATTACAACCTCCCCACTGATTCAAATAAAATGTAATTATTTTTAATCCTTATACAAGACAATTAAAATAGGAGTCATGGATATTAACATAAATAAATGTCACGTTATAACAAAGTCAGGGATTTGCAAGTACCTCAAAAATTAGCTTTTTCTCCTTCAAAATGCATATAGAATTTTCTATTAAATTCAGGAAAAACTATACAAAGCGTTTCCACACTTCCCAACACCCGTGTCTATGTTTTATACCATTTTTGTGTTCATATCCTTATAAGGTTTCGTATTGCGTACGGTTAAAACTGTAGAGGGTTAAGAGTCTACCCCAGATGGCAGACAATAAGTGCTTTTAATACCCCAAGATTTATTGATAAATAAACTAACTGCTTCTTCTTAACAATTACAAACGTTTTATAAGGTTCGTATTAACAATGCCTTTTGTAATTACCTGCCATAGAAAGGGCGTAATCTCTCTGTTACACGACGTTCGGTAAAAATTCAGCAGGGATCCAAAAACATATTATCATAAATGTCTTTGAATACCATTGTACTATATAAGATGATTCTGTTCTACATATATAAGAACACAAGGAAAAATACAAACCACTTCACAAAAATGTAAATTTTCTGTAAAGAAATAACGTTATTTACGATTTAAAGATTACATGAAAATTTAAATGTTAGGTGTCTATTTTTTTAAGAGGCTTTTTTGTAAAAAAAAGACACAATCAATCTGTTGATCAAGCTGGAACAAATATTGCTTTCCAACCTCTCCTATGTTTGAGTTTTTACTCCCTGTAGTGAGTGAGTAAAATAATGCATTGCTCTCAGTAAGAGTAAACCCATATGAAAAACACTGATATCGATTATTCAATAATCGAGCGAATTCAGATTTCCAAGCAGATGTGCAAATATAAATAAGCTTAGCAGATTGTAGGCGTTGACAGCTGATTTATTTGCAAGAATAATCACCAAAGATTAACATAACGTCAAACAAATAAGGACCCTCAGTGGGATTCTAACTGGCTTATGCTAGTATGGGCGCACCGATATTGCGCCGCAAAATCCAGGTAGACACCGAAATTTCGCCGTGACTCTAAATCTTGTCCCAGGGATTGACCGATATTCCACCGAAGTCGTTTCTAGAATCACATGAGGGAGGCAAGCACTGACTCCTCGCCTCGCTTTCGAACTCGGAACACAGGAATTCCTTCAAAACCCTTCATTATCAACCCTTGGAGGGAAATGGCGAGTGAGCAGTGGAGTCAGGATAAATCTGAAAATTCATACAGTTTTTACAGTACTTACTAATCCACAGAGTGTGTCGAGTTATGCATAAAGTAGGTCGAGGAACACATAATTATCCTTAACAATGCCCACTCACCCCAAGGGTGGATCCAGAGCAGAGTTTTTTTTTTTTTTTTTTTTTTTTTGGGGGGGGGAGTATTAGACAACAGAACTTTTCCGGGGAGGTCTGGGGGTTAGATTTCAGCAAACTGGGGGGTCCGGGGGCCCTCCCCCGGGAAATGTTTAAAATTTAGAAGCCAAATAGTGAGTTTTTAAGTTTATTTAAGTCAAGTGAAATGTAAAAATATTGCTAGTTTCGGCACATACATTTCAGTTGTAAACTTAGTATCTCTCCTATTTAATGAAGAAACAATATTAGAGAACATTTAAGAGAACTTTTAATTAAATCAGGAGTACCTTTTATATAGCTATGTATTGAACTTCCGAACTATAAAAAAGAACAGCACCGAGTGAAATTCATATGTAAGTTATAATATCATATATCATATATATGATCATATATAATATCAAAAAACAAGATAATAATAATAATGCCATAATAGTAATAGTAATAGGTTTATTGCTTTGACGGGAAGCAGTGCAGGGCTGCCACCTGCCAAATGAGAAATGACACATTTCGCTATGAAATGCATACAATACATATATAATTGCCACACTACAACCCCAGACAAATCTTTCATTCTTCAAAATAGAAAATACAGTAATTGGTTTCCAAAAAGCCAAAATTAAAATACTAGAGTGGTATAGCATGTTGACAGTATACTCTCATGTACAATCAGTAATCATGCTATTGTATTTTTATAAAGTTTGGGCTTTGAAGTTCTTGTTGTAGAAAAAACTCATAATTTCTCCAGCACTTTAAACTACGGTAAAAATTAAAAATCATTTTAATTCAAGATGACAACTATAAAGACTATTTTTCCAACCTTAAAATTGAAAAAAATTTAAGTTAAAATTCCCAAACTTAATACTTCTTAAGTTAGGTTCTTAGTTTAGGTGCCAATACTAGTACAGTAACGGAAACTAATTACTAATGGCAGTGTTGTAGCTGTCTTTCAGTGAACAACTTCCAGTTTCCGAAAAGGGTGGGGGGATTGACTGGCGACCAAAATGAGGGCCAATAGGAGGGCCACCTATACCTTGAGGTCCTTTCCCTTCATCCATTGGACAAAAGCATATCTTTCCCCACCCAGTCTAAGCTTGGCTAAACCTATTCCATCTAACTATTCCTTTTTCCTTTTGCTTCCTCTCAATTATATGGCTTGGGTCCTGATAGATATTACAGGGAAGCTTCCTTTCTTCTCCATACAAGCCATACAAAAAGGCAAAAAAGGCTGAAATACCCTCAAAGGATTTTCCAGTGGGGTGGGTGAGTAATTGGCAGAAAAAAATAAACTGATGGTTCTGCACAAGCGAGGTCGGAGAACAATCATCACCGTAAAATGCTGAACTCACTTGATCCCAATACACACATGGTGGCTGTAGCGATAGTACTCGCAAAACGGTGTAGCAGAGAACATAAACAAAACAGCCACGGTATTTTAGTAAGTCGAAATGGCTTGTTAATCAAAAAGATGGATAAAGTATAATTTATATTGAACAGATGTGTTACAATTCGCTTAAATTTGTTTATAAGTATTTTCATCACTCTGTATACGAAAATTGCCCGTTTCCGTACAGCTGAGATCTACGAAAACTCTCGATTTCCTTACGTCAAAACAAGTAATGATCAGCTGCTTTTTCGGTACCCAAACATTTCATTCCCGTACCCAAACAAACCATTTCCGTACCAAAACAAAATTTTGCCGTACCCAAACAAACGAATTCCTTAATTTGACAGTTCAACCAGCTGACTTTATAAACTAAAATAGACAGTTCAGCCGTATTGTGTTTACTTATAGAAAAATGACTAAATTATGAAATGTTGGATCATTTTAGCGAATTTCCCCTATAGGGAAGATGCTATTACCGTAGGTCTCATGGTAAGTCCTAAGCCCAAGACCATGATAACTTTTCGTTTTGGGGCCACCAGAAGCAAAATACACCATTCGTTCGAATTTTTAGATATATATAGATATATCTATATATATATCTATATATGTATGTGTCTGTTAGCACGATAGCGGCCGTAAAAATGATCCGATCTCAATGAAAATTGGTACAGATGTGTAAAGTGGTAATCACTCGGACGAGTTCGTGAACCAGCCTGATCGAACCACCGGAAGGGGGGGTAAAGGGGGATAAACCCCCCCAAAAATGGATTTTTTGAGTTTTTTACATAGAAAAATAAAATTTATCGAATTTTTGTTGGAACCATTGAATTAAACTCGAAAAAACAAACAATTTAGTATTTTGAATCACTGCTCTAGTTCCATTGGTTACCGAGATATTGAAAGTGGTAAACACAGTACGTTGTCACAATGTTAACCTTATGGGAAATAAGTAAAACAAGTGAGTATATCTCGGTTATATCTCAACATATCTTGATAAAACTTGGTAAATGGCTTCTTATAGTTCAGATCTACTAAATAATGAGTCAAAACCACCCAGTTTTAATATACCTGTAGCAGCAAACCTGCATTCTCTTTCCACATGTTATTCTTATGGAGCTTACCAAAACATGTCAAATCTCGCTATATTGGATTAAAATATGTTGTTTTGCATTTGAAATTCGCTGAGTATGCAGGTCTGCTGCAACGGGGGTATTTTATAAGTTTGGGCACTTACTTGCATCGTGATGAAAAGTACTGTTCACAACTCGTCACAAAAGTACCATTTCGGGGCTCGATAGTGATTTTACTTGCTCAGCTTACGCCTCGCAAGTAAAACACTGTCTTGCCCCGAAATGGGCTACTTTCGTGACTAGTCGTGAAATATACTATTTCTTATAGAGGTACGCGAATAAAAATCGAACTGAAAATTGTAATACAAAACTAGATTGTTATACTGTAATTTTAATATCTGAAATTAAGCATTTTAAGACTTTAAAATTGTAAATCAGTCAAACTTGATTGTGAAGTTCACGACATTGCTTATAGGTTTATAAGGTTGTAATTGGAATAAAAATAATTTGGATATTACACATCACCGCAAAATATTATTGCAGACATCTTTTGGAAATTGCTTACTCATTATTGTGAATGAACATATGAAAATTGTCTTTAGGTACCTAAAAATTTCAACTACAACACACTTCTCAGTTACCTTTAATTTTTGAATAAAAAAGAAACTTATTAAAACTTTCATATATTGAAATTTTATCTAAAATCTATTGTAAAACTTGGAAGTTGAGAATTTGTATGGGAATTATATCTCTGAGTACAACTGTCTATTGGAGGAAACAGATGGCAGTCCACTTGCGGGCAATACTGGATCCATTTTCATAGCCTTTCTCCAATGTAGTTTATTACTGAGTCTTAAAGAAGGAAATTAAATGGCTTTTATCAATTCACCATGTAGGCTATATTTCGATGTCAACTAAACTTGAACTAAATGTGCGTATAGAAAAGGTGATTGATATAAAAATGCAGTTTTTGAAATAGTTATTTTCACGAGCACTGTACTTGGAGAGTCCTGTTTTCTATATAGCTGTAAAATTAATAGATTCCCTTAGTTAGTACATTATGTTTTTCCCTACAGTTTACAAGTCTCAAATTACTGAGCAATATCTCAGGGTTTATGTTAGGATCGGGAACAAAGGCCGCGGACGCAGTTAACAGTTGTGGTCAGGAACCATTCTTCATGTTTTACGGCCAGACACTCTCAGTAGTATCTTTCTCGTATACGATTGTATAAATATCCCATTTTAAGAACATTAGACTTTCAAACATTGAAGTCTTCCAATAGACAAATTTAAAAATTGATTTAAAAAAATATATTTATTGAAATGCATTTATTTATCTTTTATTGTCAATCACAATCAGGTGATAGTAATACATACACACATATAAAAATGTACTATATCTATGATATTAGGTTTCATTTATAGTATTAACTTTATTTAAATAGCATTTTTGTAACGGTTGAGCTTTGTTCACTATAAAGTTAAGATTTTTTGTAAAAAAAGTTTTATCTAAAATTAATGATTTACCTAAGAAATATGATTTTTTAATGTTTGAAATGTGCTTTTATAAATAAAAGTTCTGATATTATCTTTTTTGTTTTTTTTATGTGTGTGTACTTTTGCCTTTACTGACCGGACCTGATTTCTTGTTTTAAATCTGTTTTTGCTAATCAGTAATGATGAATATCGGGACTAGTACGAAAATATCGAACTTAACATTATTCACATAAGCTCAATATTTTTGCTTTTTTGGAGTAGTTGGTTATCAGCCAGATCTAAACCTTTTTTTCGGAGAATTGTATATTATGAAACACGACCTAAAAATTGGAGAGAATATAGAAGGCGAAAACCTCAGAAGTGTTCCTCAGTAAAGTGGTTTATGATAGACTGTTCAGACAATGGAGCCTTTACGGGCTTTTTGTGTCGTGCTTTGTTGGAAATTGTCCTTACCATGATCTTTCTAAGGTGGCATTTATTAGTAAGACGTTCGTTTATACTTATATCACAATGCCCAAAAACAGTAGTTTCTGTGATTATTTTCTTTTAATTGATTTACTGATTGGCAAATAGTACTGTTAAATACCTGATAATAAAGAGCTAGTGATAAAATATATAATAAGGGTCTAGGCCCCAACTCAATGTATTAATGATAGTTAAATTTACTTTGTTATGAAGATGTTAAAGGTAGATAAAAATTATATTGCAACAAAAAGGTCCTTATCTAAAAAATATGTTTGTGGGATTGAGACTAAAAAACAGTGTTTGGCGAGTGATTGACAGTCAATGAAATTAACTCTAGTTTTTATTATTTCGGACGAAAAACTACTAAATAGACCATTATACATGCCTGCAATAATATGAGTAAAATAGCTTGAGCATGTAAAATGACTTGCGATATGCGTAGAAAGTATTGAACGGACAAACCTTTTTCTAAATTAAAAACCAAAACATTTATGAAAGGCCTATGTCAGCCTGTAGCCTAGACAGATAAATGATAATAGCATTGATAGCATTATTAATTGTGTCTTCGTTTCATTGTTCTGTTAGAGGCTAATCATAGGCCAATGTCTGTCAAAATCCCATTTTAGCCAAATTATTGTTGTTGCTCGCTCTTCAACTTTTGAATACGAGAAATTAACGTAAAATGAAAAAAGTCATAACATTTTGTTTTTAGCCTCTATTTAATATTATTGAAAAAATTATGTATTTACTAAAATACTTCTTCGAATGGTACTTTTTACCATAACCATTTAAAGCCATCCGTTGATCAAATGTATATCTGCATTTGCTGTTCGTTTTCTATAAGACTAAAATTCCTGGAAAAGAATAAATTAAACTTTTTTTATTCATTATTTTGGCGATAGTGTGGTTTCCTACACTTCATTTGACGAACCACCATAGAAACCCAACTACAGTACCAGGTGTCATTGCAAATTTACGCCAGACTCAAAAAGAACTTAATGCTCTAGAAAATTATGTAGCCAAACTATGTTATCTTCACCTTTTGGTATCTATATACATACACATACCGGTTGTGCCATAATAGCCCCCCCCTAACTTTTTCCTACAATTTTTCAAATATCAATTCCACACCACCCCCAAACATTATGGCTAGTTAATACTTCATTTTGAGGGGGTGCCCAATTTTGGCCGCCATCTTGGATCCGCCATATTGGATCCAAAATAATTTTTACAAATGTAAAAGTGGTGTTGTGGCCCATCATTTCGAACTAAATTTTTTCACTGATTACAATGCCGCATCCGTTTTTTAATATCTTAATTGGTTCTCAAGATAAGGGTACTTTAAATTTATTTATTTTCAGCCAATTTAAACATTACAAATTGAAAAAATATGCCCATAACCACAAAATAATGCTTGATAGTGACGAATAACCACCATCAGTCATTGTTGAGCGATTTACACTTAACTTTCACCAACGTAAATTTTTTGGCCGCCATCTTGGATTCGCCATTTTGAAATGAGGTAAGTTATTTCAAATACGAAGTTGGTATTGTGACCCATCATTTCAAACTAGTTTTTTATGCCGAATTAAATGCCGCAAACCGTTTTTAATTATATTGTTTAGTTTTCAAGATAGCGTATTGACGTGTTTCTGATAAAAATCTCAAAAAATATGAATGTTTCAAAAACTAAGTTTTATAGCTGAAAACGGGTTGCGGCATTGAATTCGGCGTAAAAAACTAGTTTGAAATGATGGGTCATAATAGCAACTTCCTATTTGAAATAACTTACCTCATTTCAAAATGGCGAATCCAAGATGGTGGCCAAAAACTTTACATTGGTGAAAGTTAAGTGTAAATCGCTCAATAATGACTGATGGTGGTTATTCGTCACTATCTAGCATTATTTCGTGGTTACGGGCCTATTTTTTCCATTTGTAATGTTTAAATTGGTTGAAAATAAATAAATTTAAAGTACCCATATCTTGAGAACCAATTGAGATATTAAAAAACGGATTGCGGCATTGTAATCAGTGAACAAATCTAGTTCGAAATGATGGGCCACAACACCGCTTTTACATTTGAAAAAATTATTTTGGATCCAATATGGCGGCCAAAATTGGGTACTCCCTCAAAATGAAGTAATAACTACCCAATAATGTTTGGGGGTGGTGTGGAATTGATATTTGAAAAAAATGTAGGAAAAGGTTTGGGGGGGGGGCTATTATGGGACACCCGGTATGTATATGAAGACTAATAATATGTACAATTGTTAGTTTAAGTCATATGTAAATAACTAAAATCAGGGGTTCATCTATTGAAACATATCCTATTTTTAGCGAATTTACCCTATAGGGAAGAAGCTGTTACCGTAGTACTCATGGTAAGACCTAAGTCCGAGACCATAATAACTTTTTGTTTTGGGGCCCCCAGAAGAAAAAACACTATTTGTTTATTTTCATACATACATACATACATACATACACACACACACACACACACACACACACACACACACACAGACACACTCTTTTTTGTGTGTGTGTGTGTGTGTGTGTGTGTGTGTGTGTGTGTGTGTGTGTGTGTGTGTGTGTGTGTCTTTAAACACGATAACTCGCGTAAAATGGTCCGATTTTAATTAAATTTGGCATGGATGTGTAAAGTAGTAATTATTCGGACGAGCTCGTAAACCAGCCTGATCGGACTACCGGAAGGGGGAGTAAACGGGGGTAAACTCTCCCAAAAATGGGTTTTTTGAGTTTTTTACATAGAAAAATAAAAATATCTAATTTTCGTTCGCACCGTTGAATTCAGCTAAAAAACAAACAATTTTGTATTTTGAATCACTTCTCTATGTCTATTGGTTACCCAGATATTGAAAGTGGTAAACACAGTACGTTGTCCTAATGTTAACCTTATGGGAAAATAAGAAAGATTCTATACCTCGCTTATTTCTTAACATATCTTGGTAAAACTTGGTAAATGGCTTCTTCTAGGTCAGATCTACTAAATATTGAATTAAAACCACCCAGTTTAAAATACCCGTAGCAGCAAACCTGCATACTCATTCTCCATGTTATTCTTATGGGGCTTACAAAAACGGGTCTGCTGCAACGGGGGTATTTTTACATTCCTAATGAGTTCGTCACAGTTTAAGCCTAGTAAGCATTCACTCGAGGGCTCTCACGTTAGTAGTGCAATAGTGGGGCTGCTGGCCCAATCAAACTTTGACAGGCAGTCAATTTTTTGACAGCTACTTCCGGTCACGTGACCGGAAGTGACGTCATCAGCTGTGACGTAGCTGTGACGTGTTTTTGGTGGGTATTTAAAGTTTAAATGCCCTGCTGTGCTGGGTATTTAAATTTTAAATGGCCGGAAGTGTGTCAAGGTCTTTTGGGGGTGTTTTTAAAAAAGATCTTGCATTTTCGGAAAATCCGAAAATGCAAGATAATTTTTGTTTCTTTTTACAAACTGTTGTTTTGTTGATTTTCACGTCTGTTAAAATACCATGTAAAAAATGGAATTGACAAATTAACAAGAAAATATCCTGCTACAAAGTATCCAAATAAAGATGCAATTACATAAACATAAACTTTAAAATATAGCGAATGTTCTTCCTTTTTATCTGTTAGCATTTCCTGAACAAGGTAACCAAAATTGTAACCACATAAAAATGAAAGTAGGCAAATAATAAATTTCGACGGGTTCACAAAAACCAAGTTGTAAAGTAGCGAATTTCTTTCTTCTTCCATTGTTGAATTTTTAGTCGAAACCAATTAATGATAACATTATTGCTTGCGCATCAGAACTAACAGTTGATGAAATTTCATTTACTTGTAGACTTGTAGTAGTTTCATTTGTAGTAGGTAATTGTTCGGAAGTTGGTGTAGATGTAGAAGAAACAGTATTATATTGAAGCTCAGAGTCCATGTGTGCTCGGGTAAAGAGCTGAAGCTTTAATGACGTGTGGTAGCCGTGTCCTACTGTGCATCAGGAGTTGTTGGTGGTGGGGGGTCGTTTGTTTCTTGCACTGAAATGTAGATGGAATCATAACTTTCTGGAGGATGTACTAAAATTTGTTGTATAGGATCTGCATCAATAGGAAAACTTTGCGTTTCAATGCAAAGTCCATCTTTAATAAAAGAAACATATAAAACAGAACTCATGTTTATTTAGATGTTTACTCTGCCGGTTCTACTAGCAAACTGATGTGCCAGTATCGGCGTTGCAACCTCCCTTGACATGTGCAGCTCGGAACATCTGCCCTCCCCCCACCACCATGAGAGACTCCTCGCAATTTTTGGATTTGTAGTGTTAGTTCTAACGTAGGTGTTGTAGGGTGAACATCTCAGTACTAAACAATTGTTTTTAACATTTGGCTTAAAATACTTATTTAACTTTGTACAAGTTACAATATTTTTAAAGATGCTACTTTATTATATTACTTTAATACTTAGCTATAATATTTAGTTAAAGAAATCGAAACTGTAGTTGCGATTAAAATAGAAACATGGTTTCTTAACATTTGCCTTAAAAAGATTTGTAACAAAATATCGTAAGAAAATTTTTACAACATATTTGAATTAATATGTTTGCAAACCCTATCATGCGAGTTTTAAAAGATAAACGAGACCGAGTGGGCCGGGTTTGACCTCGCATGCTTTCGCTTGTTGCCGACCAGTTAGCAATACAACTGGTTGACCTTGCGCCGCACTTTCGCTTGCGGCCGGCCGGCGAATACAGGTCGTCGTCCTTGTTGCCTTGTTGCATCACCCGGCACACCTGTCCTTGATTGCTTAACACACTCTACACTCTACACTCGACAAGTTATTCTTTCCTTTGCCACCGTCCTAACAACACCTACTTCAATTTCACAATGAACCGCTCCGAGTATACCGAGATTTGGTATAACTGGTTTTCCTATCTTCAACTGCTTGGGGTACGAATTATTCAATCGAACAACAATCGTGATTGGTATGATGTTACAACCACTATTGCTCGAAAACCTTTTCAGCAAGTTTGGAAAAACATTCTTACCGGCACCAAAATTCGCACCGAACCACCCAAAATTCGCACCAAACCACCTATATCACCTGTATCTTCAAACGTACCCCAGCAAAAATTTCATCTAAAAAAACTGAAACTTAACCGAAAATATGAAATCCTAAGACATTTATCTTCTTCTATTTTCATTTTTAATTCTGAAAAAACCAAAATTTATGTCATTGACATTCCCAAAAAAATTCCTATTCCCCTTAACCCTCGACACTTGATAATAAATAAAAAAGGTGCCAAGTTAAACATAAATATTACCGAGTAAAACCTTTTCCCACCTCCAAAGTCCACCCTGGTGGCAAAAAAAAGGCCCTTCTAAGGGCCGACCTAAGACTTTCAAATTTAGGCTTAAGTTTAAGCCTCAACCCTTGGTGACTAACAAGGGGTGGTTTGTGAAAGCCCCTATGGGACTTAGAGGTACACGGACCTCTTGTTAGTCACCAAACGTTAAGGCTTTAGCGAAAGCTCCCCGCTATTGACTCAACCTTTGGGACTTAGAGTTATGTGAACCGCTTGTTAGTCACCAAGGGTTGAGGCTTTAGCGTCCAACCCTTTGTGACTTAGTGGTACACAGACCACTTGTTAGTCACCAAGGGTTGAGGCTTTAGCGAAAGCCCCCCGCTATTGACTCAACCTTTGGGACTTAGAGGTATATGAACCGCTTGTAGTCACCAAGGGTTGAGGCCCTAACTTAAGCCTAAATTTGAAAGTCTTAGGTGGCCCTTAGAAGGGCCGATTTTGCCACCAGGGTGGACTTTGATTGAGGAGGGGAAGGAATATAAGGTTTAATTTAATATATTTATTCTCAATTTTCCACCCTCCGCTGTTACTAGTAAAAATTTTGGATCTGTTGGGACAAGTGGTGGTTTGGTTTTTGGAGTTGTGAGGATATAAATTTTCGTCCTCTCCTCGTTGTAGATATAAATTTTGTTTTCTTCAATTCTGTACAGGTTATATTTTTTGTTTTTCTTTAATTCCTTTAGCCTGATGTTCTTTACTGGTGCGGGATGAATTGTTTGGGGGGTGGGGGTTTCTTTTATTGGTGCGGGTTGAATTTGTTGGGGGGTAGAAGAAGGGTGCAGTCCGCACAACTCCATCCAGTCTTCAGTTAAAATATCGTCACAAATTGGAGCGATCGGAATGTCTTCAATTTGCGGCGTTGATGTTTCTGTAACTGGTGTGGGATTCTGAAATAATTGGGGTTGATCTTCATTAAGAGCATCAGCTATTATTTCGTTAATGGAGGAGGAGAGGACGGGAGAAGTTTGTTTTTTTTGAAGAAAATCAGTCGAAATAGAAGAAAGGTCAATAGATACCGGAATTGTAGTTGGTTTCTGCTGCAGAGGTTTCTGCAGCAGACTCAGGAGAATGGGGGTAGATGAAGAAGATGCAGAGGAGTTCATGTTGATATAAAAAGAATAATAAAATGGATAATATAATGAAATAGGAAAAATGGTTAAAAAACGTGGGAATGGATAGTAACAGCGATGGTGGCGAGTGGCAGAATAACACAAGGCGGGCGAATGGGGTTCTTATAGGCAGCAGACACAACAACCTTGTAGTCAAGGTAGTGAAAGCTGAGGCTAGCGACCAGGTCCAAGTAGGCCAGACGAAGTTGTGAGAGCGGTGGCTAGCGACCCGGCCAAGGCTACCGGCCCCGGCAGAGCGACACGTTGACCTACTAGTCAAGGCTCGCTAGCGAGGTCGAGTCTCGAGCTCGCTGATATAAGCAAGCGCGCAACGTTTCTCTTTGGCATTACGGTGAAGGTGTAACTGGTCCGCTTACGTGGAGGGTTATGCTGTAACGTAATGTTCGCCATGGTGTGTGGGATGGCTTATGTCAAGCACACACTGCGTTCGGCTATTGTGGGAGAGGCGCCCTCCTATAATAGTCGGTCGCAATGGCAATCCACCTACCTTTCCATTTCCTGCGTGGTTTAATTGTCAGGGTTAATATTACGGTGAGGTGTGTGAGTTCGCTTACGTGATGATCACACCGTAACTGTAATATTAAGTTAGGTGTAATATTATAGGGAGGTGTGTGAGTTCGCTTACGTGATGATCACACCGTAACTGTAATATTACATAGTATAAGATAGAATAGGGGGAACGTTAGGTAGGGGTTAAGATATGATAGGGCGGTGAGGTGTGTGAGTTCGCTTACGTGATGATCACACCGTAACCGCATGCATGATAGCATTTAAGGGGTAGCATAAGTTATAATAAAGTAGTATAGAAATAAAGTAGTAGAATAAGGTAGGGACCCCACGCTTCCCCACCCCCCTTTTTTTTTATAATTTTTAAATGACCTTGACCTAGTTTTGATTGTTCTACTTTCGGACTTAGAATTATTTTAAATGACCTATTTTTTAGACTTAGATATTTTAATTTCAAAAGACTTACTTGTTTGACTTATATATTGATTGATTTTAAAACTCTACTTTTGAGACTTAAATATTTTGTTAAAGTTTTAAATAACCTAAGATTTTAGTTTTGTGTTGTATCTTTTATTAAATAATTATTATTTTTAACATTTGGGTTTTTGTAAATGTTTTAATTTCTGTTGATGGTGAGTTTAGTTTTCGCGTTGGTTATTAATATTTTTGAGTTTTTGCGTCATAACTTTTATACCGTTGGTTTAATCAAAAAATGTTACTGGACCTTTTTTGTTTGTCTTTTAATTCCGCTTAATTTGACTACCCGCACGATAGATTTGGAGCATTTTTTGTTATATCCCCCCCCCTCCCCCCGCGAAACCCCTCCCCCCCCCTCCCCCCCTCCCCCCCCTCCCCCCACCCCCCTCCCCCCCTCCCCCCCTCCCCCCTCTCCCCCCTCCCCCCCCACCACCCCCCTCCCCCCCTCCCCCCCTCCCCCCCTCCCCCTTCCCCCCCTCCCCCCCCCTCCCCCCCCTCCCCCCCTCCCACCCCTCCCCCCCCTCCCCCCCTCCCCCCCCTCCCCCCCCTCCCCCCCTCCCCCCCCCTCCCCCCCCCGCGGAAACCCCCCTCCCCCCTCCGGCAAAACCGGTTACTTGATTTCGTCGCCGTTCAACTTTAGAACTGCGTCGCCGTACACGATGGCAGTGGATATAACAAAAATGCTCCAAATCCATCGTGCGGGTAGTCAAATTAAGCGGAATTAAAAGACAAACAAAAAAGGTCCAGTAACATTTTTCGATATAACCAACGGTGTAAAAGTTATAACGCAAAAACTTAAAAAAAATGTACATTTTCTATTATTTTTTACTTCGTATATTTCTTAACTATAAAAATTAGGTCAAGGTCATTTAACTTTAAGCGGAAAAAAGAGAGGAACAGTGTTATTAATTAACACTGTTCCTCTCTTTTTTCCTAAAAGGCAGGGAAAGAAGTTCCGTTAATGTCTATTTTTTATGTGGCAGAATCATATCCATCATCATCATCTGTTTCGTTTTGAAAGTTGATGTAACTAACATCAACCCAAAGATAATGATATCCTTGTTCGAAAGCCATAGTATCAATATATGATTCCACTGTTGAAAACCAATTAGGATCTATTAAAGGGTTGATTGTAACCATGACAGTTTCTAATGTTAAATTTACCCATCTTTCTCCAGTAACAGAAATTGCAAAAAAATTTACATTTTGAAGAAAATGGATTAAATTTAACATAAAATGAACATGTTGTACAGGAGTGCAATGAACATTGTAAGACATCCGGAAAGTTTCCATGCTGATGAGGGAAATGTTGTCTTTTACTTAATCCACGGTTTATATATATGCATTTCCCCCCACCATAGAGTTCTTAAAAAGTGGGTCAAGGTCATCTGAAGATACCCTATGAACGGGGAACAGAGCAGTAAGTGGTTAAACCACAAACTGCTCTGTTCCCCGTCCCTATTTAATTTCTTTTATTGATATGTCTTTATAAACATATAATATATGTTTATAAACACATACATTTAACTTGATATTTAGCAAATGGGAAGAATCCACACAGCTGGCACAATTCTTGCGGTCTTGGTGTTTCCAGTTTGTATCCTATGATTCCAAATCGGTATATCATTTGCCTATGCAACGGTTCTCCCTCTTCGGCTGAAGGAAGAGCCTAAAAAAAAAAATAGTTTAATGATATTTAATAAAATAATATATTGTAAATAGAAAAGAACAATACTGTTAATGAAAACGTACCCAGTCACATAGGGCACATATTTTCTCGCCATCTGCCAATTGAAACCAAATTTTGGTTTTAAATATACAACGTTTCTTGTGCTCAGTAATGAGCTCGCTTTGCAAGATTTGCGGCAGCGGCTCTGACACCTCCCTAATTTGCCGAAGCATAGGGTTGTCTGAGCAGATCCGCTGCAAACATAACTCGTACAAGGAGCTCATTGTTATGGGCTGACTATGCTCACCTCACAGCCTTAAATACGTACCAATCACCTTGATGGCAAAGGACAACGCCCTCCATTGGGTTAACCAGGTCGCCATAGGAGGCCGCCGCCTTGGACCGACAGTATATATAAGGTGTGCTGCAGTCTTGTGGTTATATTTGCCATGGAATCCCTCATGATCTTTGGTGCTGTGCACAACTTTGTTGAAGCCAAAAGAGTACTATGGTACATAAAAACGTATCATAGCAATCTGAATTGCATCAGTGGAGTACTTGAAGCTGTTAAAGCAGACGGTACAAAAATCTGTTGCACTTCGGATTCTATGGATTACGAAGGACTTGAATCATGGGTCCTTTATTATGTACAATTTTGTACAAAACTTTACATCAAAGTTGACACGGACTAAGGGGGTTTTCTAGGAGGAAAGAAAAGAATAGATACCAACAATGCATGTTGGTAGCTATTCTTTTCATTCTTCCGCTAAGATTTAAATGACCTTGACCTCGTTATGGACTTAGAAAATTTTTGTTAAGTTACAATAAACCTTCAAAATAACTAGGTCAAGGTCATCTGAACATACCCTATGAACGGGGAACAGAGCAGTAAGTGGTTAAACCACAAGCTGCTCTGTTCCCCGCTCCTATTTAATTTCTTCTATTGATATGTGTTTATAAACACATACATTTAATATCATATTGCTCCAGAGGAAACCAACCACAAAGATGACAATATTCTTGCGTTATTGGCGTCTTCAATTTGTATCCTACATTTTCAGATGCATGTTTCAGGTATCTGTACAGTTCTTGATCCGGATTCGCACCAGGAAGCCGCTAAAAAAAATATTAATTTAAAGAAAATTAATAAAATAATATATTGTAAATAGAAAAAACAATTCAGTTAATGAAAACGTACCATGTGACATAGGCCGCATATTTTTTTGCCAGCATTTGGCATTTCCCACCAAATTTTAGTTTTAGAAACACACCGTTTTTTGTGCTCATAAATGAGCTCGCCTTGCAAGATTTGCGGCAGCGGCTCTGACACCTCCCTAATTTGCCGAAGCATAGGGTTGTCTGAGCAGATACGCTGCAAACACAACTCGTACAAGGAGCTCATAGTTATGGTCTGGCTATGCAAACCTCAAAGCTTTAAATACGTACCAATCACCTTGATGGCGAAGGTGATTCCCCCTCCCCCGGGTTTCCACTATATATTGAGCGGATAGAATTAATAGTTTGCTACATTTTGAATCAACAAAACGTTATGGAATCTTTCCAAAAATACCCGATTGATCAAAGATTAAGTAGAAACCGAAGGGAACAAAGAAGACAACACAGATTAAGAAAAGCTTTTGAAAAATTAAAATTAGTTGTACCGGAAAGTCAAAAACAAAAAAAAATTAACAGAAAATCTATAGTTCAAAATGCAATAGATTACATTAAAAAATTGGAAGAAGACTTGAAATCACCAACATTTAACTTAGAACAACAAGAATTTGAACAATCCGAACAGACATTTTTACAGGATATAGAAGAATTCCAACAATTCGAACAGAAATTTGTACAGGAAATAGAAGAATATCTTCAAACTTCGCATAATTTAAACCAAGACATTTATGAAATTTTGTATCAACCTTTTGAAACTGTTTCCTTGCCAGTGTTAGAAAGCTTGGATGAATATTTTTTTGACGTCGAAAAGTAGAGGGGGTAAATGGGTGGGGAGCTGTTATAAAGGCAGGGTAAACAGAGTAATCTTTACTTTCTTAGGATCCAGCGCTATGGCAGGCACTTCGTCTTCGTCCAGGTCTTCTTCCTCGTCATCAAGAACATCATCATCATCATCATCTGTTGTTTCTATTGTGAAACAAAAATCTCCTTCTCCAAAAAAATCTTCACCGAAAAAATCTCCTTCTCCAAAAAAATCTTCAACAAAAAAATCTCCTAAGAAAATTTCTGAAAAACTTCAAAAACTTCAAAAATTAAGAAAATCCTGTTTTAAGAAAGAACAATGTGCTCATATTTTAAAAAAAGGAGCGAACAAAGGTGAAAGGTGTGTGAAGTTGTGTAGTGTAGGTGAAAAATTGTGTAATTTGCATAACAAACGTGAACCTTCCGAAAAGTCAAAATTCAACCTTCTAAAAAAGTCAAAATTGAACCTTCCAAAAGTGAATTGCCAGAAAAAATTGAAAACTATAAAAGAATTAAAATCAACAGATTGAAATTAAACCACAAATATGTTTTTGTAAAAAAGATCAGTAACAGGGATGTTGTTCTTAGATGTTGTGATGAACTCTACTTGCTCAAATTACCAGTAAATCTTCAAATTCCAAATATCAGTAATGTTCATTATTATTTAGTAAGAAAATCTCCATCTGATAAAGTTAAATGGTCAAATTAAACAAAAGACAAAAAAAAGACAAAAAAAATGGAGCGGGGGAATAGACCACTTTGTAATTCCAAAAGAATTACTTAGCGGTCTATTCCCCCGCTCATAGGGTATCTTTGAATGACCTTGACCTATTTTCAAAATTTACAATGGAGGGTTAATTTCTTATAAAAGCGAGATAACAAAATGACTTTTTACTTTTTACAATCTAGTCCTAAAAAGAACAATGTTCGTATATTATTAAAAAAGGGTAAAAGATGTGTTGTGTAAATCAAACATTATGCAGTGCGCACAACAAATACCTCATTTTGTTAAAACTGAGAGGTTAGTGTAAAAATGAAATAAAAAAAAAATAGGAGCGGGGGAATAGACCACTTTGTAATTCTAAAAGAATTACTTAGCGGTCTATTCCCCCGTTCATAGGGTATTTTTTGGTGACCTTGACCTACTTTTTACACTTATAAATTTTCGCTAACTGCTATTGACCTTGAAAATAAATAGGTCAAGGTCATTCAATAATTAAAAAGAAAATGGAGGTGTACGGTTTTACAGAACCGTACACCTCAGAAACATAACAGAAGAAAAGCTAAATCTGCCTATATATAAATGACCTTGAGACTTAGAAATTTTCGCTAAGTCTTTTTGTTGACCTTGAAAATAACTAGGTCAAGGTCATTCGATAACTAAAAAGAAAATGGGGGTGTACGGTTTTACAGAACCGTACACCCCCGGAAACCTAAAAGAAGAAAAGCTAATTTACAATACAATCTGCCTAGAGTTTAAGAATTAATAAAAAATAAAAAAATAAAGAAATAAAATTTAGTTTAAAAAAAAAATAGCTAGACAGCCCAGCGCTGCACATCATGATTACAGTGTGATCATCACGTAAGCGAACTCACACACCTCACCATAAGCGTACAACGCTAAGCTAAAACAAAAATGTTATTTTGAAATAGCAAGTTGCTTAATTAAATTTAGGAAAAAATGTTATACAAATATGTTTTTTATT